>JAATWR010000641.1:0-24560 GCA_018703725.1 Brassica juncea
GGGGAATAGGCAGCTTCTACGTCGTTCCAATCAAACCAGGATGAATCACTTTGTAAGAAGCTTGATTTGGATACATAAAGTGGTGGAGAATCACCCAGGAAATTGAATAAAATCTCATAGGAGCTGGGATGAAGAAATTATCCCCACTTTCAAATCAGGTGATTCCAGTTTCCTAGTTTGGGAATAGGACAGCTTATGCGTCGTTCCAATCAAACCAGGATGAATCACTCAGTAAGAAGCTTGATTTGGATACATAAAATGGTGGAGAATAACCAGGAAGTTGAATAAATCTCATAGGAGCGGGGATGAAGAAGTTATCCCACTTTAAATCCAGTGATTCCAGTTTTCCAGTTGGGGAATAGGACAGCTTCTCCGTCGTTCCAATCAAACCAGGATGAATCACTTTGTAAGAAGCTTGATTTGGATACATAAAGTGGTGTAGATCATCAGGAAGTTGATTAAATCTCATAGGAGCTGGGATGAAGAAATTATCCCACTTTCAAATCAGGTGATTCTAGTTTTCCAATTTGGGAATATGACAGCTTCTGCGTCGTTCCCAATCAAACCAGGATGAATCACTTTGTAAGAAGCTTGATTTGGATTCATAAAGTGGTGGACAATCAATAGGAATTTGTATAAATCTCATAGGAGCTGGATGAAGAAGTTATCCCACTTTCAAATGAGGTGATTTCAATTTCCTTGTTTGGGAATAGGACAGCCTCTGGGTCGTTCCAATCAAACCAGGATGAATCACTTTGTAAGAAGCTTGATTTGGATACATAAAGTGGTGTTGAATCACCAGGAAGTTGATTAAATCTCATAGGAGCTGGGATGAAGAAGTTATCCCACTTTCAAATCAGTAATTCAGTATTCCAGTTTGGGAATAGGACAGCTTCTGCGTCGTTCCAATCAAACCATGATGAATCACTCTGTAAGAAGCTTGATTTGGATCATAAAATGGTGGAGAATCACCAGGAAGTTGAATAAATCTCATAGGAGCGGGGATGAAGAAGTTATCCCACTTTCAAATCCAGTGATTCCAGTTTTCCAGTTTGGAAATAGGACAGCTTCTGCGTCGTTCCAATCAAACCAGGATGAATCACTTTGTAAGAAGCTTGATTTGGATACATAAAGTGGTGTAGATTCACCAGGAAGTTGATTAAATCTCATAGGAGCTTGGATGAAGAAGTTATCCCACTTTCAAATCAGGTGATTCCAGTTTTCCAATTTGGGAATAGGACAGCTTCTGCGTCGTTCCAATCAAACCAGGATGAATCACTCTGTAAGAAGCTTGATTTGGATACATAAAATGGTGGAGAATCACCAGGAAGTTGAATAAATCTCATAGGAGCTGGGATGAAGAAGTTATACCACTTTCAAATGAGGTGATTTCAGTTTCCTTGTTTGGGAATATGACAGCTTCTGCGTCGTTCCAATCAAACCAGGATGAATCACTTTGTAAGAAGATTGATTTGGATATATAAAGTGGTGGAGAATCACCAGGAAGTTGAATAAATCTCATAGGAGTTGGGATGAAGAAGTTCTCCCACTTTCAAATCAGGTGATTCCAGTTTCGCAGTTTGGGAATATGACAGCTTCTGTGTCGTTCCAATCAAACCAGGATGAATCACTTTGTAAGAAGCTTGATTTGGATACATAAAGTGGTGGAGAATCACCAGGAAGTTGAATAAATCTCAGAGGAGCTGGGATGAAGAAGTTATCCCACTTTCAAATCAGGTGATTCCAGTTTCGCAGTTTGGGATTAGGATAGTTTTTGTGTCGTTCCAATCAAACAAGGATGAATTACTTTGTAAGAAGCTTGATTTGGATACATAAAGTGGTGGAGAATAACCAGGAACTTGAATAAATCTCATAGGAGCTGGGATGAAGAAGTTCTCCCACTTTCAAATCAGGTGATTCCAGTTTCGCAGTTTGGGAATAGGACATCTTCTGTGTCGTTCCAATCAAACCAGGATGAATCACTTTGTAAGAATCTTGATTCGGATACATAAAGTGGTGGAGAATCACCAGGAAGTTGAACAAATCTCATAGGAGCTAGGATGAAGAAGTTATCACACTTTCAAATCCACTGATTCTAGTTTTCCAGTTTGGGAATATGACAGCTTCTGCGTCGTTCCAATCAAACCAGGATGAATCACTTTGTAAGAAGCCTGATTTGGATACATAAAGTGGTGGAGAATCACCAGGAAGTTGAATAAATCTCATAGGACCCAAGATGAAGAAGTTATCCCACTTTCAAATCACGTGAATCCAGTTTCCCAGTTTGGGAATAGGACAGCTTCTGCGTCGTTCCAATCAAACCAGGATGAATCACTCTGTAAGAAGCTTGATTTGGATACATAAAGTGGTGTAGAATCACCAGGAAGTTGATTAAATCTTATAGGAGCTGGGATGAAGAAGTTATCACACTTTCAAATCAGGTGATTCCAGTTTCGCAGTTTCGGATTAGGACAGCTTCTGTGTCGTTCCAATCAAACCAGGATGAATCACTTTGTAAGAAGCTTGATTTCGATACATAAAGTGGTGTAGAATCACCAGGAAGTTGAATAAATCTCATAGGAGCTGGGATGAAGAAGTTATCCCACTTTCAAATCAGGTGATTCCAGTTTCGCAGTTTGGGAATAGGACAGCTTCTGTGTCGTTCCAATCAAACCAGGATGAATCACTTTGTATGAAGCTTGATTTGGATACATAAAGTGGTGTAGAATCACCAGGAAGTTGATTAAATCTCATAGGAGCTGGGATGAAGAAGTTATCCCACTTTCAAATCAAGTGATTCCAGTTTTTCAGTTTGGGAATAGGACAGCTTTTGCGTCGTTCCAATCAAACCTGGATGAATCACTCTGTAAGAAGCCTGATTTGGATACATAAAATGGTGGAGAATTACCAGGAAGTTGAATAAATCTCATAGGAGCTGGAATGAAGAAGTTATCCCACTTTCAAATCAGGTGATTCCAGTTTTGCAGTTTGGGAATAGGACAGCTTCTGTGTCGTTCCAATCAAACCAGGATGAATCACTTTGTAAGAAGCTTGATTTGGATACATAAAGTGGTGGAGAATCACCAGGAAGTTGAATAAATCTCATTGGAGCTGGGATGAAGAAGTTCTCCCACTTTCAAATCAGGTGATTCCAGTTTCGCAGTTTGGGAATAGGACAGCTTCTGCGTCGTTCCAATCAAACCAGGATGAATCACTTTGTAAGATGCTTGATTTGGATACATAAAGTGGTGGACAATCACTAGGAAGTTGTATAAATCTCATAGGAGCTGGGATGAAGAAGTTATCCCACTTTCAAATGAGGTGATTTCAGTTTCCTTGTTTGGGAATATGACAGCTTATGCATCGTTCCAATCAAACCAGGATGAATCACTTTGTAAGAAGCTTGATTTGGATACATAAAGTGGTGTAGAATCACCAGGAAGTTGAATAAATCTCATTGGAGCTGGGATGAAGAAGTTCTCCCACTTTCAAATCAGGTGATTCCTGTTTCGCAGTTTGGGAATAGGACAGCTTCTGCGTCGTTCCAATCAAACCAGGATGAATCACTTTGTAAGAAGGTCGATTTGGATACATAAAGTGGTGGAAAATCACTAGGAAGTTGTATAAATCTCATAGGAGCTGGGATGAAGAAGTTATCCCACTTTCAAATCAGGTGATTCCAGTTTCGCAGTTTCGGATTAGGACAGCTTCTGTGTCGTTCCAATCAAACCAGGATGAATCACTTTGTAAGAAGCTTGATTTGGATACATAAAGTGGTGGAGAATCACCAGGAAGTTGAATAAATCTCATAGGAGCTGGGATGAAGAAGTTATCCCACTTTCAAATCAGGTGATTCCAGTTTCGCAGTTTGGGAATAGGACAGCTTGTGTGTCGTTCCAATCAAACCAGGATGAATCACTTTGTAAGAAGCTTGATTTGGATACATAAAGTGGTGTACAATCACCAGGAAGTTTATTAAATCTCAGAGGAGCTGGGATGAAGAATTTATCCCACTTTCAAATCTAGTGATTCCAGTTTTCCAGTTTGGGAATAGGACAGCTTTTGCGTCGTTCCAATCAAACCAGGATGAATCACTCTGTAAGAAGCCTGATTTGGATACATAAAATGGTGGAGAATCACCAGGAAGTTTAATAAATCTCATAGGAGCTGGGATGAAGAAGTTATCCCACTTTCAAATCAGGTGATTCCAGTTTCGCAGTTTGGGAATAGGACAGCTTCTGTGTCGTTCCAATCAAACCAGGATGAATCACTTTGTAAGAAGCTTGATTTGGATACATAAAGTGGTGGAGAATCACCAGGAAGTTGAATAAGTCTCATTGGAGCTGGGATGAAGAAGTTATCCCACTTTCAAATCAAGTGATTCCAGTTTTCCAGTTTGGGAATAGGACAGCTTCTACATCGTTCCAATCAAACCAGGATGAATCACTTTGTAAGAAGCTTGATTTGGATACATAAAGTGGTGGAGAATCACCAGGAAATTGAATAAATCTCATAGGAGCTGGGATGAAGAAATTATCCCACTTTCAAATCAGGTGATTCCAGTTTCCTAGTTTGGGAATAGGACAGCTTATGCGTCGTTCCAATCAAACCAGGATGAATCACTCAGTAAGAAGCTTGATTTGGATACATAAAATGGTGGAGAATAACCAGGAAGTTGAATAAATCTCATAGGAGCGGGGATGAAGAAGTTATCCCACTTTAAAATCCAGTGATTCCAGTTTTCCAGTTGGGGAATAGGACAGCTTCTCCGTCGTTCCAATCAAACCAGGATGAATCACTTTGTAAGAAGCTTGATTTGGATACATAAAGTGGTGTAGATTCACCAGGAAGTTGATTAAATCTCATAGGAGCTGGGATGAAGAAGTTATCCCACTTTCAAATCAGGTGATTCTAGTTTTCCAATTTGGGAATATGACAGCTTCTGCGTCGTTCCAATCAAACCAGGATGAATCACTTTGTAAGAAGCTTGATTTGGATACATAAAGTGGTGGACAATCACTAGGAATTTGTATAAATCTCATAGGAGCTGGGATGAAGAAGTTATCCCACTTTCAAATGAGGTGATTTCAATTTCCTTGTTTGGGAATAGGACAGCCTCTGCGTCGTTCCAATCAAACCAGGATGAATCACTTTGTAAGAAGCTTGATTTGGATACATAAAGTGGTGTTGAATCACCAGGAAGTTGATTAAATCTCATAGGAGCTGGGATGAAGAAGTTATCCCACTTTCAAATCAGGTAATTCCAGTATTCCAGTTTGGGAATAGGACAGCTTCTGCGTCGTTCCAATCAAACCATGATGAATCACTCTGTAAGAAGCTTGACTTGGATACATAAAATGGTGGAGAATCACCAGGAAGTTGAATAAATCTCATAGGAGCGGGGATGAAGAAGTTATCCCACTTTCAAATCCAGTGATTCCAGTTTTCCAGTTTGGAAATAGGACAGCTTCTGCGTCGTTCCAATCAAACCAGGATGAATCACTTTGTAAGAAGCTTGATTTGGATACATAAAGTGGTGTAGATTCACCAGGAAGTTGATTAAATCTCATAGGAGCTTCGATGAAGAAGTTATCCCACTTTCAAATCAGGTGATTCCAGTTTTCCAATTTGGGAATAGGACAGCTTCTGCGTCGTTCCAATCAAACCAGGATGAATCACTCTGTAAGAATCTTGATTTGGATACATAAAATGGTGGAGAATCACCAGGAAGTTGAATAAATCTCATAGGAGCTGGGATGAAGAAGTTATACCACTTTCAAATGAGGTGATTTCAGTTTCCTTGTTTGGGAATATGACAGCTTATGCGTCGTTCCAATCAAACCAGGATGAATCACTTTGTAAGAAGATTGATTTGGATATATAAAGTGGTGGAGAATCACCAGGAAGTTGAATAAATCTCATAGGAGTTGGGATGAAGAAGTTCTCCCACTTTAAAATCAGGTGATTCCAGTTTCGCAGTTTGGGAATATGACAGCTTCTGTGTCGTTCCAATCAAACCAGGATGAATCACTTTGTAAGAAGCTTGATTTGGATACATAAAGTGGTGGAGAATCACCAGGAAGTTGAATAAATCTCAGAGGAGCTGGGATGAAGAAGTTATCCCACTTTCAAATCAGGTGATTCCAGTTTCGCAGTTTGGGATTAGGATAGTTTTTGTGTCGTTCCAAGCAAACCAGGATGAATTACTTTGTAAGAAGCTTGATTTGGATACATAAAGTGGTGGAGAATAACCAGGAACTTGAATAAATCTCATAGGAGGTGGGATGAAGAAGTTCTCCCACTTTCAAATCAGGTGATTCCAGTTTCGCAGTTTGGGAATAGGACAGCTTCTGTGTCGTTCCAATCAAACCAGGATGAATCACTTTGTAAGAATCTTGATTCGGATACATAAAGTGGTGGAGAATCACCAGGAAGTTGAACAAATCTCATAGGAGCTAGGATGAAGAAGTTATCACACTTTCAAATCCACTGATTCTAGTTTTCCAGTTTGGGAATATGACAGCTTCTGCGTCGTTCCAATCAAACCAGGATGAATCACTTTGTAAGAAGCCTGATTTGGATACATAAAGTGGTGGAGAATCACCAGGAAGTTGAATAAATCTCATAGGACCCAAGATGAAGAAGTTATCCCACTTTCAAATCACGTGAATCCAGTTTCCCAGTTTGGGATTAGGACAGCTTCTGCGTCGTTCCAATCAAACCAGGATGAATCACTCTGTAAGAAGCTTGATTTGGATACATAAAGTGGTGTAGAATCACCAGGAAGTTGATTAAATCTTATAGGAGCTGGGATGAAGAAGTTATCACACTTTCAAATCAGGTGATTCCAGTTTCGCAGTTTCGGATTAGGACAGCTTCTGTGTCGTTCCAATCAAACCAGGATGAATCACTTTGTAAGAAGCTTGATTTCGATACATAAAGTGGTGTAGAATCACCAGAAAGTTGAATAAATCTCATAGGAGCTGGGATGAAGAAGTTATCCCACTTTCAAATCAGGTGATTCCAGTTTCGCAGTTTGGGAATAGGACAGCTTCTGTGTCGTTCCAATCAAACCAGGATGAATCACTTTGTATGAAGCTTGATTTGGATACATAAAGTGGTGTAGAATCACCAGGAAGTTGATTAAATCTCATAGGAGCTGGGATGAAGAAGTTATCCCACTTTCAAATTCAAGTGATTCCAGTTTTTCAGTTTGGGAATAGGACAGCTTTTGCGTCGTTCCAATCAAACCTGGATGAATCACTCTGTAAGAAGCCTGATTTGGATACATAAAATGGTGGAGAATTACCAGGAAGTTGAATAAATCTCATAGGAGCTGGAATGAAAAAGTTATCCCACTTTCAAATCAGGTGATTCCAGTTTTGCAGTTTGGGAATAGGACAGCTTCTGTGTCGTTCCAATCAAACCAGGATGAATCACTTTGTAAGAAGCTTGATTTGGATACATAAAGTGGTGTAGAATCACCAGGAAGTTGAATAAATCTCATTGGAGCTGGGATGAAGAAGTTCTCCCACTTTCAAATCAGGTGATTCCAGTTTCGCAGTTTGGGAATAGGACAGCTTCTGCGTCGTTCCAATCAAACCAGGATGAATCACTTTGTAAGATGCTTGATTTGGATACATAAAGTGGTGGACAATCACTAGGAAGTTGTATAAATCTCATAGGAGCTGGGATGAAGAAGTTATCCCACTTTCAAATGAGGTGATTTCAGTTTCCTTGTTTGGGAATATGACAGCTTCTGCGTCGTTCCAATCAAACCAGGATGAATCACTTTGTAAGAAGCTTGATTTGGATACATAAAGTGGTGTAGAATCACCAGGAAGTTGAATAAATCTCATTGGAGCTGGGATGAAGAAGTTCTCCCACTTTCAAATCAGGTGATTCCTGTTTCGCAGTTTGGGAATAGGACAGCTTCTGCGTCGTTCCAATCAAACCAGGATGAATCACTTTGTAAGAAGGTTGATTTGGATACATAAAGTGGTGGAAAATCACTAGGAAGTTGTAATAAATCTCATAGGAGCTGGGATGAAGAAGTTATCCCACTTTCAAATGAGGTGATTTCAGTTTCCTTGTTTGGGAATAGGACAGCTTCTGCGTCGTTCCAATCAAACCAGGATGAATCACTTTGTAAGAAGCTTGATTTGGATACATAAAGTGGTGTAGAATCACCAGGAAGTTGATTAAATCTCATAGGAGCTGAGATGAAGAAGTTATCCCACTTTCAAATCAGGTGATCAGTTCCAGTTTGGGAATAGGACAGCTTCTGCGTCGTTCCAATCAAACCAGGATAAATCACTTTGTAAGAAGCTTGATTTGGATACATAAAATGGTTGAGAATCACCAGGAAGTTGAATAAATCTCATAGGAGTTGGGATGAAGAAATTATCCCACTTTCAAATCCAGTGATTCCAGTTTTCCAGTTTGGGAATAGGACAGCTTCTGCGTCGTTCCAATCAAACCAGGATGAATCACTCTGTAAGAAGCTTGATTTGGATACATAAATGGTGGAGAATCACCAGGAAGTTGAATAAATCTCATAGGAGCTGGGATGAAGAAGTTATCCCACTTTCAAATCAGGTGATTCCAGTTTTCCAGTTTGGGAATAGGACAGCTTCTGCGTCGTTCCAATCAAACCAGGATGAATCACTTTGTAAGAAGCTTGATTTGGATACATAAAGTGGTGGAGAATCACCAGGAAGTTGAATAAATCTCATAGGAGCTGGATGAAGAAGTTATCCCACTTTCAAATCAGGTGATTCCAGTTTCCAGTTTGGGAATAGGACAGCTTCTGCGTCGTTCCAATCAAACCAGGATGAATCACTTTGTAAGAAGCTTGATTTGGATACATAAAGTGGTGGAGAATCACCAGGAAGTTGAATAAATCTCATAGGAGCTGGGATGAAGAAGTTATCCCACTTTCAAATCAGGTGATTCCAGTTTCGCAGTTTGGGAATAGGACAGCTTCTGCTGTCGTTCCAATCAACCAGGATGAATCACTTTGTAAGAAGCTTGATTTGGATACATAAAGTGGTGGAGAATCACCAGGAAGTTGAACTAAATCTCATAGGAGCTGGGATGAAGAAGTTATCCCACTTTCAAATCCACTGATTCCAGTTTTCCAGTTTGGGAATATGACAGCTTCTGCGTCGTTCCAATCAAACCAGGATGAATCACTTTGTAAGAAGCTTGATTTGGATACATAAAGTGGTGGAGAATCACCAGGAAGTTGAATAAATCTCATAGGAGCTGGGATGAAGAAGTTATCCCACTTTCAAATCAGGTGATTCCAGTTTCCCAGTTTGGGAATAGGACAGCTTCTGCGTCGTTCCAATCAAACCAGGATGAATCACTTTGTAAGAAGCTTGATTTGGATACATAAAATGGTGGAGAATCACCAGGAAGTTGAATAAATCTCATAGGAGCTGGGATGAAGAAGTTATCCCACTTTCAAATCAGGTGATTCCAGTTTCGCAGTTTGGGAATAGGACAGCTTCTGCGTCGTTCCAATCAAACCAGGATGAATCACTTTGTAAGAAGCTTGATTTGGATACATAAAGTGGTGTAGAATCACCAGGAAAGTTGATTAAATCTCATAGGAGCTGGGATGAAGAAGTTATCCCACTTTCAAATCAGGTGATTCCAGTTTCGCAGTTTGGGAATTAGGACAGCTTCTGTGTCGTTCCAATCAAACCAGGATGAATCACTTTGTAAGAAGCTTGATTTGGATACATAAAGTGGTGGAGAATCACCAGGAAGTTGAATAAATCTCATAGGAGCTGGGATGAAGAAGTTATCCCACTTTCAAATCAGGTGATTCCAGTTTCGCAGTTTGGGAATAGGACAGCTTCTGTGTCGTTCCAATCAAACCAGGATGAATCACTTTATAAGAAGCTTGATTTGGATAAATAAAGTGGTGGAGAATCACCAGGAAGTTGAATAAATCTCATTGGAGCTGGGATGAAGAAGTTATCCCACTTTCAAATCCAGGTGATTCCAGTTTTCCAGTTTGGGAATAGGACAGCTTCTGCGTCGTTCCAATCAAACCAGGATGAATCACTTTGTAAGAAGCTTGATTTGGATACATAAAGTGGTGGAGAATCACCAGGAAGTTGAATAAATCTCATAGGACCAAAGATGAAGAAGTTATCCCACTTTTCAAATCAGGTGATTCCAGTTTCCCAGTTTAGGAATAGGACAGCTTCTGCGTCGTTCCAATCAAACCAGGATGAATCACTTTGTAAGAAGCTTGATTTGGATACATAAAATGGTGGAGATTCACCAGGAAGTTGAATAAATCTCATAGGAGCTGGGATGAAGAAGTTCTCCCACTTTCAAATCAGGTGATTCCTGTTTCGCAGTTTGGGAATAGGACAGCTTCTGTGTCGTTCCAATCAAACCAGGATGAATAACTTTGTAAGAAGCTTGATTTGGATACATAAAGTGGTGGAGAATCACCAGGAAGTTGAATAAATCTCATAGGAGCTGGGATGAAGAAGTTATCCCACTTTCAAATCAGGTGATTCCAGTTTCGCAGTTTCGGAATTAGGACAGCTTCTGTGTCGTTCCAATCAAACCAGGATGAATCACTTTGTAAGAAGCTTGATTTGGATACATAAAGTGGTGGAGAATCACCAGGAAGTTGAATAAATCTCATAGGAGCTGGGATGAAGAAGTTATCCCACTTTCAAATCAGGTGATTCCAGTTTCGCAGTTTGGGAATAGGACAGCTTATGTGTCGTTCCAATCAAACCAGGATGAATCACTTTGTAAGAAGCTTGATTTGGATACATAAAGTGGTGTAGAATCACCAGGAAGTTGATTAAATCTCATAGGAGCTGGGATGAAGAAGTTATCCCACTTTCAAATCAGGTGATTCCAGTTTCCAGTTTGGGAATAGGACAGCTTTTGCGTCGTTCCAATCAAACCAGGATGAATCACTCTGTAAGAAGCCTTGATTTGGATACATAAATGGTGGAGAATCACCAGGAAGTTGAATAAATCTCATAGGAGCTGGGATGAAGAAGTTATCCCACTTTCAAATCAGGTGATTCCAGTTTCCATGTTTGGGAATATGACAGCTTCTGCGTCGTTCCAATCAAACCAGGATGAATCACTTTGTAAGAAGCTTGATTTGGATACATAAAGTGGTGGAGAATCACCAGGAAGTTGAATAAATCTCATAGGAGCTGGGATGAAGAAGTTATCCCACTTTCAAATCAGGTGATTCCAGTTTTCCAGTTTGGGAATAGGACAGCTTCTGCGTCGTTCCAATCAAACCAGGATGAATCACTTTGTAAGAAGCCTGATTTGGATACATAAAGTGGTGGAGAATCACCAGGAAGTTGAATAAATCTCATAGGAGCTGGGATGAAGAAATTATCCCACTTTCAAATCAGGTGATTCCAGTTTCCTAGTTTGGGAATAGGACAGCTTCTGCGTCGTTCCAATCAAACCAGGATGAATCACTCTGTAAGAAGCTTGATTTGGATACATAAAATGGTGGAGAATCACCAGGAAGTTGAATAAATCTCATAGGAGCTGGGATGAAGAAGTTATCCCACTTTCAAATCCAGTGATTCCAGTTTTCCAGTTTGGGAATAGGACAGCTTCTGCCGTCGTTCCAATCAAACCAGGATGAATCACTTTGTAAGAAGCTTGATTTGGATACATAAAGTGGTGTAGATTCACCAGGAAGTTGATTAAATCTCATAGGAGCTGGGATGAAGAAGTTATCCCACTTTCAAATCAGGTGATTCTAGTTTTCCAATTTGGGAATAGGACAGCTTCTGCGTCGTTCCAATCAAACCAGGATGAATCACTTTGTAAGAAGCTTGATTTGGATACATAAAGTGGTGGACGAATCACTAGGAAGTTGTATAAATCTCATAAGAGCTGGGATGAAGAAGTTATCCCACTTTCAAATGAGGTGATTTCAGTTTCCTTGTTTGGGAATAGGACAGCCTTCTGCGTCGTTCCAATCAAACCAGGATGAATCACTTTGTAAGAAGCTTGATTTGGATACATAAAGTGGTGTTGAATCACCAGGAAGTTGAATTAAATCTCATAGGAGCTGGGATGAAGAAGTTATCCCACTTTCAAATCAGGTAATTCCAGTATTCCAGTTTGGGAATAGGACAGCTTCTGCGTCGTTCCAATCAAACCAGGATGAATCACTCTGTAAGAAGCTTGATTTGGATACATAAAATGGTGGAGAATCACCAGGAAGTTGAATAAATCTCATAGGAGCGGGGATGAAGAAGTTATCCCACTTTCAAATCCAGTGATTCCAGTTTTCCAGTTTGGAATAGGACAGCTTCTGCGTCGTTCCAATCAAACCAGGATGAATCACTTTGTAAGAAGCTTGATTTGGATACATAAAGTGGTGTAGATTCACCAGGAAGTTGATTAAATCTCATAGGAGCTTGGGATGAAGAAGTTATCCCACTTTCAAATAAGGTGATTCCAGTTTTCCAATTTGGGAATAGGACAGCTTCTGCGTCGTTCCAATCAAACCAGGATGAATCACTCTGTAAGAAGCTTGATTTGGATACATAAAATGGTGGAGAATCACCAGGAAGTTGAATAAATCTCATAGGAGCTGGGATGAAGAAGTTATCCCACTTTCAAATGAGGTGATTCCAGTTTCCCTTGTTTGGAATATGACAGCTTCTGCGTCGTTCCAATCAAACCAGGATGAATCACTTTGTAAGAAGATTGATTTGGATATATAAAGTGGTGGAGAATCACCAGGAAGTTGAATAAATCTCATAGGAGCTGGGATGAAGAAGTTCTCCCACTTTCAAATCAGGTGATTCCAGTTTCGCAGTTTGGGAATAGGACAGCTTCTGTGTCGTTCCAATCAAACCAGGATGAATCACTTTGTAAGAAGCTTGATTTGGATACATAAAGTGGTGGAGAATCACCAGGAAGTTGAATAAATCTCATAGGAGCTGGGATGAAGAAGTTATCCCACTTTCAAATCAGGTGATTCCAGTTTCGCAGTTTGGGAATTAGGACAGCTTTCTGTGTCGTTCCAATCAAACCAGGATGAATCACTTTGTAAGAAGCTTGATTTGGATACATAAAGTGGTGGAGAATCACCAGGAACTTGAATAAATCTCATAGGAGCTGGGATGAAGAAGTTCTCCCACTTTCAAATCAGGTGATTCCAGTTTCGCAGTTTGGGAATAGGACAGCTTCTGTGTCGTTCCAATCAAACCAGGATGAATCACTTTGTAAGAAGCTTGATTTGGATACATAAAGTGGTGGAGAATCACCAGGAAGTTGAATAAATCTCATAGGAGCTAGGGATGAAGAAGTTATCACACTTTCAAATCCACGTGATTCCAGTTTTCCAGTTTGGGAATATGACAGCTTCTGCGTCGTTCCAATCAAACCAGGATGAATCACTTTGTAAGAAGCTTGATTTGGATACATAAAGTGGTGGAGAATCACCAGGAAGTTGAATAAATCTCATAGGACCCAAGGATGAAGAAGTTATCCCACTTTCAAATCAGGTGATTCCAGTTTCCCAGTTTGGGAATAGGACAGCTTCTGCGTCGTTCCAATCAAACCAGGATGAATCACTTTGTAAGAAGCTTGATTTGGATACATAAAATGGTGGAGAATCACCAGGAAGTTGAATAAATCTCATAGGAGCTGGGATGAAGAAGTTATCCCACTTTCAAATCAGGTGATTCCAGTTTCGCAGTTTGGGAATAGGACAGCTTCTGTGTCGTTCCAATCAAACCAGGATGAATCACTTTGTAAGAAGCTTGATTTGGATACATAAAGTGGTGTAGAATCACCAGGAAGTTGAATAAATCTCATAGGAGCTGGGATGAAGAAGTTATCCCACTTTCAAATCAGGTGATTCCAGTTTTCCAGTTTGGGAATAGGACAGCTTTTGCGTCGTTCCAATCAAACCAGGATGAATCACTTGTAAGAAGCTTGATTTGGATACATAAGATGGTGGAGAATCACCAGGAAGTTGAATAAATCTCATAGGAGCTGGGATGAAGAAGTTATCCCACTTTCAAATCAGGTGATTCCAGTTTCGCAGTTTGGGAATAGGACAGCTTCTGTGTCGTTCCAATCAAACCAGGATGAATCACTTTGTAAGAAGCTTGATTTGGATACATAAAGTGGTGGAGAATCACCAGGAAGTTGAATAAATCTCATTGGAGCTGGGATGAAGAAGTTATCCCACTTTCAAATCAAGTGATTCCAGTTTTCCAGTTTGGGAATAGGACAGCTTCTGCGTCGTTCCAATCAAACCAGGATGAATCACTTTGTAAGAAGCTTGATTTGGATACATAAAGTGGTGGACAATCACTAGGAAGTTGTATAAATATCATAGGAGCTGGGATGAAGAAGTTATCCCACTTTCAAATGAGGTGATTTCAGTTTCCTTGTTTGGGAATAGGACAGCTTCTGCGTCGTTCCAATCAAACCAGGATGAATCACTTTGTAAGAAGCTTGATTTGGATACATAAAGTGGTGTAGAATCACCAGGAAGTTGATTAAATCTCATAGGAGCTGGGATGAAGAAGTTATCCCACTTTCAAATTAGGTGATTCCAGTTTTCCAGTTTGGGAATAGGACAGCTTTTGCGTCGTTCCAATCAAACCAGGATCAATCACTCTGTAAGAAGCCTGATTTGGATACATAAAATGGTGGAGAATCACCAGGAAGTTGAATAAATCTCATAGGAGCTGGGATGAAGAAGTTATCCCACTTTCAAATCAGGTGATTCCAGTTTCGCAGTTTGGGAATAGGACAGCTTCTGTGTCGTTCCAATCAAACCAGGATGAATCACTTTGTAAGAAGCTTGATTTGGATACATAAAGTGGTGGAGAATCACCAGGAAGTTGAATAAATCTCATAGGAGCTGGGATGAAGAAATTATCCCACTTTCAAATCAGGTGATTCCAGTTTCCCAGTTTGGGAATAGGACAGCTTCTGCGTCGTTCCAATCAAACCAGGATGAATCACTTTGTAAGAAGCTTGATTTGGATACATAAAATGGTGGAGAATCACCAGGAAGTTGAATAAATCTCATAGGAGCTGGGATGAAGAAGTTCTCCCACTTTCAAATCAGGTGATTCCAAGTTTCCAGTTTGGGAATAGGACAGCTTCTGCGTCGTTCCAATCAAACCAGGATGAATCACTTTGTAAGAAGCTTGATTTGGATACATAAAGTGGTGTAGAATTCACCAGGAAGTTGATTAAATCTCATAGGAGCTGGGATGAAGAAGTTATCCCACTTTCAAATCAGGTGATTCCAGTTTTCCAGTTTGGGAATAGGACAGCTTCTGCGTCGTTCCAATCAAACCAGGATGAATCACTCTGTAAGAAGCTTGATTTGGATACATAAAATGAGAATCACCAGGAAGCTGAATAAATCTCATAGGAGCTGGGATGAAGAAGTTATACCACTTTCAAATGAGGTGATTTCAGTTTCCTTGTTTGGGAATATGACAGCTTCTGCGTCGTTCCAATCAAACCAGGATGAATCACTTTGTAAGAAGATTGATTTGGATATATAAAGTGATGGAGAATCACCAGGAAGTTGAATAAATCTCATAGGAGCTGGGATGAAGAAGTTCTCCCACTTTCAAATCAAGTGATTCCAGTTTCGCAGTTTGGGAATATGACAGCTTTTGTGTCGTTCCAATCAAACCAGGATGAATCACTTTGTAAGAAGCTTGATTTGGATACATAAAGTCGTGGAGAATCACCAGGAAGTTGAATAAATCTCAGAGGAGCTGGGATGAAGAAGTTATCCACTTTCAAATCAGGTGATTCCAGTTTTCCAGTTTGGGAATAGGACAGCTTTTGCGTCGTTCCAATCAAACCAGGATGAATCACTTTGTAAGAAGCTTGATTTGGATACATAAAGTGGTGTAGAATCATCAGGAAGTTTATTAAATCTCATAGGAGCTGGGATGAAGAAGTTATCCCACTTTCAAATCAGGTAATTCTAGTTTTCCAGTTTGGGAATAGGACAGCTTCTGCGTCATTCTAATCAAACCAGGATAATCACTTTGTAAGAAGCTTGATTTGGATACATAAAATGGTGGAGAATCACCAGGAAATTGAATAAATCTCATCGGAGCTGGGATGAAGAAATTATCCCACTTTCAAATCAGGTGATTCCAGTTTCCCAGTTTGAGAATAGGACAGCTTATGCGTCGTTCCAATCAAACCAGGATGAATCACTCAGTAAGAAGCTTGATTTGGATACATAAAATGGTGGAGAATCACCAGGATGTTGAATAAATCTCATAGGAGCGGGGATGAAGAAGTTATCCCACTTTCAAATCAGGTAATTCTAGTTTTCCAGTTTGGGAATAGGACAGCTTCTGCGTCGTTCTAATCAAACCAGGATAAATCACTTTGTAAGAAGCTTGATTTGGATACATAAAATGGTGGAGAATCACCAGGAAATTGAATAAATCTCATCGGAGCTGGGATGAAGAAATTATCCCACTTTCAAATCAGGTGATTCCAGTTTCCCAGTTTGAGAATAGGACAGCTTATGCGTCGTTCCAATCAAACCAGGATGAATCACTCAGTAAGAAGCTTGATTTGGATACATAAAATGGTGGAGAATCACCAGGATGTTGAATAAATCTCATAGGAGCGGGGATGAAGAAGTTATCCCACTTTCAAATCCAGTGATTCCAGTTTTCCAGTTTGGGAATAGGACAGCTTCTGCGTCGTTCCAATCAAACCAGGATGAATCACTTTGTAAGAAGCTTGATTTGGATACATAAAGTGGTGTAGATTCACCAGGAAGTTGATTAAATCTCATAGGAGCTTGGATGAAGAAGTTATCCCACTTTAAATCAGGTGATTCAAGTTTTCCAATTTGGGAATAGGACAGCTTCTTCGTTGTTCCAATCAAACCAGGATGAATCACTTTGTAAGAAGCTTGATTTGGATACATAAAGTGGTGGACAATCACTAGGAAGTTGTATAAATCTCATAGGAGCTGGGATGAAGAAATTATCCCACTTTCAAATCAGGTGATTCCAGTTTCCCAGTTTGGGAATAGGACAGCTTCTGCGTCGTTCCAATCAATCCAGGATGAATCACTCTGTAAGAAGCTTGATTTTGATACATAAAATGGTGGAGAATCACCAGGAAGTTGAATAAATCTCATAGGAGTGGGGATGAAGAAGTTATCCCACTTTCAAATCCAGTGATTCCAGTTTTCCAGTTTGGGAATAGGACAGCTTCTGCGTCGTTCCAATCAAACCAGGATGAATCACTTTGTAAGAAGCTTGATTTGGATACATAAAGTGGTGTAGATTCACCAGGAAGTTGATTAAATCTCATAGGATCTGGGATGAAGAAGTTATCCCACTTTCAAATCAGGTGATTCCAGTTTTCCAATTTGGGAATAGGACTGCTTCTGCGTCGTTCCAATCAAACCAGGATGAATCACTCTGTAAGAAGCTTGATTTGGATACATAAAATGGTGGAGAATCACCAGGAAGTTGAATAAATCTCATAGGAGCTGGGATGAAGAAGTTATCCCACTTTCAAATGAGGTGATTTCAGTTTCCTTGTTTGGGAATATGACAGCTTCTGCGTCGTTCCAATCAAACCAGGATGAATCACTTTTTAAGAAGATTGATTTGGATATATAATGTGGTGGAGAATCACCAGGAAGTTGAATAAATCTCATAGGAGCTGGGATGAAGAAGTTCTCCCACTTTCAAATCAGGTGATTCCAGTTTCGCAGTTTGGGAATAGGACAGCTTCAGTGTCGTTCCAATCAAACCAGGCTGAATCACTTTGTAAGAAGCTTGATTTGGATACATAAAGTGGTGGAGAATCACCAGGAAGTTGAATAAATCTCATAGGAGCTGGGATGAAGAAGTTATCCCACTTTCAAATCAGGTGATTCCAGTTTCGCAGTTTGGGATTAGGACAGTTTTTGTGTCGTTCCAATCAAACCAGGATGAATCACTTTTTAAGAAGCTTGATTTGGATACATAAAGTGGTGGAGAATAACCAGGAACTTTAATAAATCTCATAAGAGCTGGGATGAAGAAGTTCTCCCACTTTCAAATCAGGTGATTCCAGTTTCGCAGTTTGGGAATAGGACAGCTTCTGTGTCGTTCCAATCAATCCAGGATGAATCACTTTGTAAGAAGCTTGATTTGGATACATAAAGTGGTGGAGAATCACCAGGAAGTTGAACAAATCTCATAGGAGCTAGGATGAAGAAGTTATCACACTTTCAAATCCACTGATTCCAGTTTTCCAGTTTGGGAATATGACAGCTTCTGCGTCGTTCCAATCAAACCAGGACGAATCACTTTGTAAGAAGCTTGATTTGGATACATAAAGTGGTGGAGAATCACCAGGAAGTTGAATAAATCTCATAGGACCCAAGATGAAGAAGTTATCCCAAATCAGGTGATTCCAGTTTTCCAGTTTCGGAATAGGACAGCTTTTGCGTCGTTCCAATCAAACCAGGATGAATCACTTTGTAAGAAGCTTGATTTGGATACATAAAGTGGTGTAGAATCATCAGGAAGTTGATTAAATCTCATAGGAGCTGGGATGAAGAAGTTATCCCACTTTCAAATCAGGTAATTCTAGTTTTCCAGTTTGGGAATAGGACAGCTTCTGCGTCGTTCTAATCAAACCAGGATAAATCACTTTGTAAGAAGCTTGATTCGGATACATAAAATGGTGGACAATCACCAGGAAATTGAATAAATCTCATCGGAGCTGGGATGAAGAAATTATCCCACTTTCAAATCAGGTGATTCCAGTTTCCCAGTTTGGGAATATGACAGCTTATGCGTCGTTCCAATCAAACCAGGATGAATCACTCAGTAAGAAGCTTGATTTGGATACATAAAATGGTGGAGAATCACCAGGATGTTGAATAAATCTCATAGGAGCGGGGATGAAGAAGTTATCCCACTTTCAAATCCAGTGATTCCAGCTTTCCAGTTTGGGAATAGGACAGCTTCTGCGTCGTTCCAATCAAACCAGGATGAATCACTTTGTAAGAAGCTTGATTTGGATACATAAAGTGGTGGACAATCACTAGGAAGTTGTATAAATCTCATAGGAGCTGGGATGAAGAAATTATCCCACTTTCAAATCAGGTGATTCCAGTTTCCCAGTTTGGGAATAGGACAGCTTCTGCGTCGTTCCAATCAAACCAGGATGAATCACTCTGTAAGAAGCTTGATTTTGATACATAAAATGGTGTAGAATCACCAGGAAGTTGAATAAATCTCATAGGAGCGGGGATGAAGAAGTTATCCCACTTTCAAATCCAGTGATTCCAGCTTTCCAGTTTGGGAATAGGACAGCTTCTGCGTCGTTCCAATCAAACCAGGATGAATCACTTTGTAAGAAGCTTGATTTGGATACATAAAGTGGTGTACATTCACCAGGAAGTTGATTAAATCTCATAGGATCTGGGATGAAGAAGTTATCCCACTTTCAAATCAGGTGATTCCAGTTTTCCAATTTGGGAATAGGACAGCTTCTGCGTCGTTCCAATCAAACCAGGATGAATCACTCTGTAAGAAGCTTGATTTGGATACATAAAATGGTGGAGAATCACCAGGAAGTTGAATAAATCTCATAGGAGCTGGGATGAAGAAGTTATCCCACTTTCAAATGAGGTGATTTCAGTTCCTTGTTGGGAAGATGACACTTCTGCGTCGTCCAATCAAACCAGGATGAATCACTTTTTAAGAAGATTGATTTGGATATATAAGTGGTGGAGAATCACCAGGAAAGTTGAATAAATCTCATCGGAGCTGGATGAAGAAATTATCCCACTTTCAAATCAGGTGATTCCAGTTTCCCATTTGGGAATAGGACAGCTTAGGCGTCGTTCCAATCAAACAGGATGAATCACTCAGTAAGAAGCTTGATTTGGATACATAAAATGGTGGAGAATCACCAGGATGTTGAATAAATCTCATAGGAGCGGGACGAAGAAGTTATCCCACTTTCAATCCAGTGATTCCAGCTTTCCAGTTTGGGAATAGGACAGCTTCTTGCGTCGTTCCAATCAAACCAGGATGAATCACTTTGTAAGAAAGCTTGATTGGGATACATAAAGTGGTGGACAATCACTAGGAAGTTGTATAAATCTCATAGGAGCTGGGATGAAGAAATTATCCCACTTTCAAATCAGGTGATTCCAGTTTCCCAGTTTGGGAATAGGACAGCTTCTGCGTCGTTCCAATCAAACCAGGATGAATCACTCTGTAAGAAGCTTGATTTTGATACATAAAATGGTGTAGAATCACCAGGAAGTTGAATAAATCTCATAGGAGCGGGGATGAAGAAGTTATCCCACTTTCAAATCCAGTGATTCCAGCTTTCCAGTTTGGGAATAGGACAGCTTCTGCGTCGTTCCAATCAAACCAGGATGAATCACTTTGTAAGAAGCTTGATTTGGATACATAAAGTGGTGTACATTCACCAGGAAGTTGATTAAATCTCATAGGATCTGGGATGAAGAAGTTATCCCACTTTCAAATCAGGTGATTCCAGTTTTCCAATTTGGGAATAGGACAGCTTCTGCGTCGTTCCAATCAAACCAGGATGAATCACTCTGTAAGAAGCTTGATTTGGATACATAAAATGGTGGAGAATCACCAGGAAGTTGAATAAATCTCATAGGAGCTGGGATGAAGAAGTTATCCCACTTTCAAATGAGGTGATTTCAGTTTCCATGTTTGGGAATATAACAGCTTCTGCGTCGTTCCAATCAAACCAGGATGAATCACTTTGTAAGAAGATTGATTTGGATATATAAAGTGGTGGAGAATCACCAGGAAGTTGAATAAATCTCATAGGAGCTGGGATGAAGAAGTTCTCCCACTTTCAAATCAGGTGATTCCAGTTTCGCAGTTTGGGAATAGGACAGCTTCAGTGTCGTTCCAATCAAACCAGGATGAATCACTTTGTAAGAAGCTTGATTTGGATACATAAAATGAGAATCACCAGGAAGCTGAATAAATCTCATAGGAGCTGGGATGAAGAAGTTATACCACTTTCAAATGAGGTGATTTCAGTTTCCTTGTTTGGGAATATGACAGCTTCTGCGTCGTTCCAATCAAACCAGGATGAATCACTTTGTAAGAAGATTGATTTGGATATATAAAGTGGTGGAGAATCACCAGGAAGTTGAATAAATCTCATAGGAGCTGGGATGAAGAAGTTCTCCCACTTTCAAATCAGGTGATTCCAGTTTCGCAGTTTGTGAATATGACAGCTTTTGTGTCGTTCCAATCAAACCAGGATGAATCACTTTGTAAGAAGCTTGATTTGGATACATAAAGTGGTGGAGAATCACCAGGAAGTTGAATAAATCTCAGAGGAGCTGGGATGAAGAAGTTATCCCAAATCAGGTGATTCCAGTTTTCCAGTTTGGGAATAGGACAGCTTTTGCGTCGTTCCAATCAAACCAGGATGAATCACTTTGTAAGAAGCTTGATTTGGATACATAAAGTGGTGTAGAATCATCAGGAAGTTGATTAAATCTCATAGGAGCTGGGATGAAGAAGTTATCCCACTTTCAAATCAGGTAATTCTAGTTTTCCAGTTTGGGAATAGGACAGCTTCTGCGTCGTTCTAATCAAACCAGGATAAATCACTTTGTAAGAAGCTTGATTTGGATACATAAAATGGTGGAGAATCACCAGGAAATTGAATAAATCTCATCGGAGCTCGGATGAAGAAATTATCCCACTTTCAAATCAGGTGATTCCAGTTTCCCAGTTTGAGAATAGGACAGCTTATGCGTCGTTCCAATCAAACCAGGATGAATCAGTCAGTAAGAAGCTTGATTTGGATACATAAAATGGTGGAGAATCACCAGGATGTTGAATAAATCTCATAGGAGCGGGGATGAAGAAGTTATCCCACTTTCAAATCCAGTGATTCCAGTTTTCCAGTTTGGGAATAGGAAAGCTTCTGCGTCGTTCCAATCAAACCAGGATGAATCACTTTGTAAGAAGCTTGATTTGGATACATAAAGTGGTGTAGATTCACCAGGAAGTTGATTAAATCTCATAGGAGCTGGGATGAAGAAGTTATCCCACTTTCAAATCAGGTGATTCAAGTTTTCCAATTTGGGAATAGGACAGCTTCTTCGTTGTTCCAATCAAACCAGGATGAATCACTTTGTAAGAAGCTTGATTTGGATACATAAAGTGGTGGACAATCACTAGGAAGTTGTATAAATCTCATAGGAGCTGGGATGAAGAAATTATCCCACTTTCAAATCAGGTGATTCCAGTTTCCCAGTTTGGGAATATGACAGCTTCTGCGTCGTTCCAATCAATCCAGTATGAATCACTTTGTAAGAAGATTGATTTGGATATATAAAGTGATGGAGAATCACCAGGAAGTTGAATAAATCTCATAGGAGCTGGGATGAAGAAGTTCTCCCACTTTCAAATCAGTGATTCCAGTTTCGCAGTTTGGGAATATGACAGCTTCTGTGTCGTTCCAATCAAACCAGGATGAATCACTTTGTAAGAAGCTTGATTTGGATACATAAAGTGGTGGAGAATCACCAGGAAGTTGAATAAATCTCATAGGAGCTGGGATGAAGAAGTTATCCCTCAAATCAGGTGATTCCAGTTTTCCAGTTTGGGAATAGGACAGCTTTTGCGTCGTTCCAATCAAACCAGGATGAATCACTTGTAAGAAGCTTGATTTGGATACATAAAGTGGTGTAGAATCACCAGGAAGTTGAATTAAATCTCATAGGAGCTGGGATGAAGAAGTTATCCCACTTTCAAATCAGGTGATTCCAGTTTCCAGTTGGGAATAGGACAGCTTCTGCGTCGTTCCAATCAAACAGATGAAATCACTTTGTAAGAAGCTTGATTTGGATACATAAAATGGTGAGAATCACAGGAAGTTGAATAAATCTCATAGGAGCTGGGATGAAGAAGTTATACCACTTTCAAATGCAGGTGATTCCAGTTTCCTAGTTTGGGAATAGGACAGCTTCTGCGTCGTTCCAATCAAACCAGGATGAATCACTTTGTAAGAAGCTTGATTTGGATACATAAAGTGGTGGAGAATCACCAGGAAGTTGAATAAATCTCATAGGAGCTGGGATGAAGAAGTTATCCCACTTTCAAATCAGGTGATTCCAGTTTCCAGTTTGGGAATAGGACAGCTTTCTGTGTCGTTCCAATCAAACCAGGATGAATCACTTTGTAAGAAGCTTGATTTGGATACATAAAGTCGTGGAGACTCACCAGGAAGTTGAATAAATCTCATAGGAGCTGGATGAAAGAAGTTATCCCAAATCATGGTGATTTCCAGTTTTTCCAGTTTGGGAATAGGACAGCTTTTGCGTCGTTCAATCAAACCAGGATGAATCACTTTGTAAGAAGCTTGATTTGGATACATAAAGTGGTGTAGAATCATCAGGAGAGACTTATTAAATCTCATAGGAGCTTGGGAATGAAGAAGTTATCCCACTTTCAAATCAGGGTAATTCTAGTTTTCCAGTTGGGAATAGGACAGCTTTCTGCGTCATTCTAATCAAACCAAGATAAATCACTTTGTAAGAAGCTTGATTTGGATACATAAAATGGTGGAGAATCACCAGGAAATTGAATAAATCTCATCGGAGCTGGGATGAAGAAATTATCCCACTTTCCAATCAGGTGATTCCAGTTTTCCCAGTTTGAGAATAGGACAGCTTATGCGTCGTTCCAATCAAACCAGGATGAATCACTCAGTAGAAGCTTGATTTGGATACATAATGGTGGAGAATCACCAGGATGTTGATAAACTCTCATAGGAGCGGGATGAAGAAGTTATCCCACTTTCAAATCAGTAATTCTGTTTTCCAGTTTGGGAATAGGACAGCTTCTGCGTGTTCTAATCAAACCAGGATAAATCACTTTGTAAGAAGAAGCTTGATTTGGATACATAAAATGGTGGAGAATCACCAGGAATTGAATAAATCTCATCGGAGCTGGGATGAAGAATTATCCCACTTTCAAATCAGGTGATTCAGTTTCCAGTTTGAGAATAGGACAGCTTATGGTCGTTCCAATCAAACCAGGATGAATCACTCGTAAGAAGCTTGATTTGGATACATAAAATGGTTGGAGAATCACCAGGAGTTGATTAAATCTCATAGGAGCGGGGTGGATGAAGAAGTTATCCCACTTCAAATCCAGTGATTCCAGTTTTCCAGTTTGGGAATAGGACAGCTTCTGCGTCGTTCCAATCAAAACAGGGAATCACTTTGTAAGAAGCTTGATTGGATACATAAGTGGTGTAGATTCCCAGGAAGTTGATTAAATCTCATAGGAGCTTGGATGAAGAAGTTATCCCACTTTCTTAAATCAGGTGATTCAAGTTTTCCAATTTGGGAATAGGACAGCTTCTCGTTGTTCCAATCAAAACCGGTGAATCACTGTAAGAAGCTTGATTTGGAACATAAAGTGGTGGACAATCACTAGGAAGTTGTATAAATCTCATAGGAGCTGGGATGAAGAAATTATCCC
>JAATWR010000643.1:0-47338 GCA_018703725.1 Brassica juncea
TTTGATTGAAGTTTGGGGGGGGGATGATTACTGATGCTGTTTACCTTTTGACTTCATCTAAAATGTTTTCAAAATGGTTTTTATTGAGTCAAGAAAGGGATAATGATATTTTAAAAATTTTCACTTTTTATCTAACCAATCTTTTAGGCACCAATCTTAGATTTGTTGATGCATAATGTACTATAGATGCTAAAGTTGATCACCTATCAGCTATGACAACACTTTCTGTGGGAACCAAAATTCACACTGAACCGAGCCTTCCCTGAAGGTCCCGGTTATCTGCTGGGCCACACACGACACAATCAGCACGACAAAAAGATAAAGAAAACGGAATGAAAATCGTAAGAAAAAAGATGGAGCAAAAGATCTTATTTCCGAATTCGCGTTTGAGCGTGAACAACAGGTAAGAGCCTTGTCTACAAGAGCTGTCGGCAAGTTCGCTAGTCTAGCAACCTAAGTTCTAACCTAGTTGAGTCGCAGCTCGCTAGTAAAAACGGAAAAAAGTGCCTAAGTTGCTCTAAGTGCTATGTTTCTCTCAAAAAGTTCTCTCTAGTTCTCCCTCTGCTCCTCGCCCCAAGCTCTCCTTATATACTCCTCTTTAAGACGGTCTATTCTTCCTTTGGGCCGAATCTATCGCGAATCGGGCTTCTTTCCATTTCTGTCGGTCTTCATGTTTATCAGGAAACTTGACATTTATCTTCGGGAAACTTGACATTTATCTCTTTATGTTAAGATAAACATGGGGCGTCATGTCCATCTCGACTTGGTTTCCTGGAAAATTGTAAGTGGGCCGTTTCGGTCGCGTTCGGGCCTTCTGGGGCCGTTTCGGTCGCGTTCGGGCCTTCTGGGGCCGTTGTTTCGACCGTGGACGTTTTACGATTTTTCCAAAAAACCAGCCTGTCATGATACTTGTTTTGCCGAAGGAACCTCAACTCACCGTATAGTCTAGATGACTGGTGTTTTTAGAATAACCGTGATCGTTTTATATGATGAATTGAGATCCATTGCTCGTTTCGGGTTGGCCGAAGGGGCGTTCCGATCTTTTCGCAGTTTGAACTCGGCTAGGTAGCAGAGTCTCGACTGTTTCTGATTACCCCAGGTTACTGCGGTTCCGGTTGGAGTCGGAAATTTGATGCCGAGGTGATATGTGGACGGTACTGCCTTCATGGAGTTGATCCAAGGGGTTCCCATGATGGCATTGTAGATGGCCGGGTTATCGACTACTGCAAACTCGACGATCTTTGTGACTTCCTTAGCCATGACTGGGAGCTTAATGCTCCGAGGGTCATGGAGGTGACGCCCGAAAACCCAGTCAAAGGTTTGGCTCAGGGACGACTTCCCCAAGTGGGATCTTCATCCTATAGAGGGTGTCTCGGAAGATGACGTTGACCATACTTCCTGTATCGACAATGATGCGGCCAACTTCGAGATCCTGGATAACCAGGTCGATGACTAGAGGATCGTAATGAGGTTTGTCGATTCCGACAGTTTCTTGTTCCTCGAAAACGATTGTGTGGTTGGGAATATCGCTATCCGGAAGCCAGTTGGAACTCGTCTCGGCTTTTCGCCCGTAGGCTTTGATTGATGAGACCGAGTCTTGGTAGAACTGCGACCCTCCGATGATCATATTCACCCTCTGACGGCTGCTGTTGTTCCCTTGGTCGTCCTGTCTCCTTCCGCGCTTCTCACCTGACTGACTTTCAGGCGCGTGGTCCGCAGAGACAGTCTTGTTGGTTTTTGGGCGGTCGGACTCCAGGAGCAGGTCCTTTATACCTTTGACCTTCGATAGTTCGCCGGCGAGGAGCTTTGCGGCGAGCCTGGCGCCGAGAATCTTGCAGTTCGCGGTGGAGTGACCTCTGGTTTCGTGGAACTCGCAGTAGGAATTATCCTTGTACTGGTTCCTGGTCCAGGTGTTTCCAGAGGTTTTGCCTTGCTCCGAGTTGATGGCGTAGTTATGCTCGCCTTGGGCGTCTTCCCCTTCGTGATGGACGTACTTGTCGTTACGAGAGGGTTTCTTCTTTGAGGACGTTTCCTGCGGCCCATGCTTTAGCGATAGGACTCTCATCTCTTCTTCCATGACGATGAAGTCCGTTGCCTTGTGGAGGGTATCCTGGATCGTCCGTGGTTTCTCCAGCAATATCCACTTTCGGAACTTTGACTTGTACCAGAGAGTTTTTCTCAGGGCGTCGATTGCGACTTTGTCGCTGATACCCGTCACTCTGGCCATCACTAGCTTGAACCTTCTCATGAAGTCGCGAAGTGATTCGTCTTCCTTTTGAGCCAGACTCCATAAGTCCACGTCAGAAGTTTCTCTATCCATGAACATGGAGTACTGTTTGAGAAACGCCGATGCTAGTTGGCGGAAACTTCCGATGGAGTTTCTTTTGAGCCGAGAGAACCATTCGAGCGCGGCGCCATTGAGATTCTCGACAAAGAGAAGGCAGTGACCGGTGTCTCATTCACGCTCCGGGAGTTTGCATCTTCCCATCGAGATCTGGAAGGACTGTAAGTGTGCCTTCGGATCTGTGGTTCCGTCGCAAACGGGAATCCTGATCTTCCCAGGGTCTGAGATGCGTGTCTCTGTGATCCTAGCGGTGAACGGCATTTTTTCGTGCTTCCTCGAGAAGTCTATCGATCTCGGGAGCGGTACTAGTTTCCTGGTGAATTTGTGATTTCACCGCTTTTATCTCGGCTACTGTTTTTGCGAGAGACTCGCGGAGATCGTGGATCTCGTTATCTCTACCTGTGTTTTTCCGAGCTTGTCGGCGCTGGTTACGATGGATCCGAGTTTGATCCTCCGCCAGTTCTTCCTGTTCCATCCAGTAGAGGTCTTCTTCCTCTTCTTCATGAATTTTTCGAAGGAGACCGTCTGTCGGGTAGACTTCGGGTCCTTCTAGGATGAACGTCAGCGCTACCGTCCGAATGATCGGATTGGTCGCTAATGTCCAAGTCAATCCGCTCGACGTTGTTTTCTTCGTTGTCCCCAGCGGGAGGTGGAAGATTCTCCGTGGTCGGTTGCGCACCCGGTTGGAGAGGTTCGTCAGGTTTTTGGCCAGGAGAAGTCTTGTCCGCGCGTGCAGCTCGATCGCCTGGAGTCTCGAAGTCAAGTCTTCTGCCGCTGCGGGCTCTTGTGATCCCTCGTGGGACCTTGCTCTTGGCCTTCGCAGTTAAGGTTTCCACCTGTTTTGCGAGAGAGGCCACGAGTTTTCCTTGTTCGTCCGCCTATTTCTGAGCGGAGGCGAACGTCTCTTTCATCTGGTCGAGTATCGTGGTGTCAGTGGTGACCGTTGATACGTTTCCAGCTGGAGTATTGGTCGCGTTGGCATCGACAGGAGCTCCGTCGTGCGTTTGCGGGTTGTCAGTGTTGGTCGCCATATCAGACCGAGCGTGTGTGGTTGCGAGTGAGATAGATCCGTACCCCCCCCCCCTCCTTCTAGCGCAAACTGTGGGAACCGAAATTCACACTGTCAAATTTTGTTGATTTGGAGGAAAGCCAAGTGAACCTAGCCTTCCCTGAAGGTCCCGGTTATCTGCTGGGCCACACATGACACAATCAGCACGACAAAAAGATAAAGAAAACGGAATGAAAATCGTAAGAAAAAAGATGGAGCAAAAGATCTTATTTCTGAATTCGCGTTTGAGCGTGAACAACAGGTAAGAGCCTTGGCTACAAGAGCTGTTGGCAAGTTTGCTAGTCTAGCAACCTAAGTTCTAACCTAGTTGAGTCGCAGCTCGCTAGTAAAAATGGAAAAAGTGCCTAAGTTGCTCTAAGTGCTATGTTTCTCTCAAAAAGTTCTCTCTAGTTCTCCCTCTGCTCCTCGCCCCAAGCTCTCCTTATATACTCATTTTTAAGACGGTCTATTCTTCCTTTGGGCCAATTCTATCGCGAATCGGGCTTCTTTCCATTTCCGTCGGTCTTCATGTTTATCAGGAAACTTGACATTTATCTTCGGGAAACTTGACATTTATCTCTTTATGTTAAGATAAACATGGGGCGTCATGTCCATCTCGACTTGGTTTCCTGGAAAATTGTAAGTGGGCCGTTTCGGTCGCGTTCGGGACTTCTGGGGCCGTTTCGGTCGCGTTCGGGCCTTCTGGGGCTGTTGTTTCGACCGTAGACGTTTTACGATTTTTCCGAAAAACCAGCCTATCATGATACTTTTTTTGCCGAAGGAACCTCAACTCACCATATAGTCTAGATGACTGGTGTTTTTAGAATAACCGTGATCGTTTTATACGATGAATCGAGATCCATTCGTCAACCGAACCTTTGGTGGTCTCCCGAAGCTTTCCCGATTTATTTCGACCAAGACGAAACGGGGTTCTTGGGTTTCTTGTCTCCAAGGAGTTGAGCGGTGAGTCTTCGAGCAAGGATACAAAATGCATAGTTGGACTAGGTTGTTGAGGCGGTCTTGCGGGAAGAAGATCGCACTTGTCGAGTGGTCCGTACGCGGGCGCCCGGGACTTGGACATGGATGCTGGCGCCGGCGCCCGTTACCAGCACGGGCGAGCTGGCGCCCAGTGCCCGTTACCAGCACGAGCGAGCTGGCGCCCGGCGCCCGTGATCAGCACGAGCGAGCTGGCGCCCAGCGCCCGTGACCAGCACGAGCGAGCTGGCGCCCGGCGCCCGTGACCAGCACGAGCGAGCTGGCGCCCGTGACCAGCACGAGCGAGCTGGCGCCCGGCGCTGATGTCTTGCATATTTTCTCTATTTTAGATTTCCATTTTGTTCCTTTTATCCCTTCTAGATTAAGCATTAGGCATATTTAGGTTCATTTTGCATTCATAAGTTTTTATCAGGTCTTGGAAGTGCACTTTGGAGAATTTTAAGGTGTTTGGGGGTACTTTGTTACAAAAAGGAGGGGTGAAAGATGGGCATGGACGATGGTCATAAAGAAGTCTTTCTGTGCTAAGATTTGGTGGTAACATAGAATTTTGAGTTAGCTTTCCATTGGGAGTGGTTTCAAACCATTTGAAGCCATATCGGAGGAGTTATGACTGTTTGAGTGAAGGCATGTCAGTACACCCGGGCCAGCACGCTCGGCCTGACCAACCCGCACGGACGAGAGGATGAATGCCAGACGGTGCCGCACCCGGACAGACGTACGCGACCTCGATGACCCGCACGTACTGACCACGGGAACGGACAGCGTACGCGGATTTCGATCTTGAGACTTTCCTTGCACCCCTTCCTCTACCCCTTCTTGACCCAAATGCACCACAAACCGAGAAGCAAGCCCTCCGTAGCTTGAGGAACCCCTACATCGCCCCATCCGCGTCCGGAAACAAGTCACCAAGCCTAAGCACCACTGCTGATGAAGATGATTCTGAGGGTGAGGCATCAGCCTCATCCAACGCTCCATGAGGTACTCCACTTCCTGATCATTGTATATACCATTCATCTTTGAATTTACATTTCTTTTATTTTTTTTTCGGCTCTTCTCTACATTTAACTAACACAGAGACTGTGTGAATTAAGTGTGGGGGAGGGGGGAGGTGTCAAGTTGCTAATAGTCTTGTGTTTTATGACATTTGCATGCACTTGTAGATAGTTATTGCATAGAAGAAAAAAACAAAAAAATTTGAAAAGCACAAAAAGAATCATGTAGTTGCATTAGGATTGAGTCTAGATCATTCACTTGCATAATAAAAAAAAAATCATCATATAGGTTGCATCATGCATAAGGGGACAAGGATGATAGTTGCCTTGTAAAGATGCTCATGCTAAGTTCTTAAAGTGATGACCTTCATAATCATAGCAAGTAGCTTGAGCAAATCTTAGGATAGCTTGTAAGCTTTGTGCCTTGAAATCTCTTCCTAAAGCTTATTTGATTGATTGATGCTCTTCTTTGAAGCTTGCTCCTGTCATATTTAGACTCGAAGTCTCTTGCTCATGGTCCTTTGTGTACTAAGTCATGGATAGAACACTTGAGTTGTCCCTCCCATTCTTTGCCTATCTTTTTGGACAAACTCAAGTAGCACTCCACACCCTAAAGCCCTTACCTCCTTTCAAGCCTTCATTATTTGTTGAGTGAGGCCTTCTTTGGAAAGCTTTACATGTGCATAATGTTGAGAGTATTGGGAACGACAATGCTTGGTCTCCATTTTAGCTAGATTAGACACTCATAATGTCTAGCTTCTAGGATGGGGGTGAGTGTTGTATGGTGTGATCTTGGGAAAGTGAAAGGTTTATGAAAAGGTTGACTCATGAGACTCTAAGGTTTTAAGTGGCTAAGTCTATGAGGGATAAGAGAAATAAAAGATTGTAAACTCTAAGTTAGAAAATAAGTCTTGGCCCCCATATATATAAAAAAAAAAGAGAAAACAAGAGAAAAAGAATAATGGAAAGGGGGCTAGCAATGTTTAGAAAGAGCTTAAAAGAGTTTAAAATGTGAAAAATCCCTTGTTGGCTTCATTAAGAAAGAGTTTCAATTGAGAAAATATCTTGAGTATTTGGGGGGAAATCTTTGGGTGAGAGATGTGAGTGGTGTTTTGGCATTGGGAATGAGGATGTAACTTATGTATTTAGGGAAAGGGTAGAACAATGGAGATTGAGCATTGTATGCATGAGTTGATCCCTTTCTTAGATATATTATGTGCAATGTCAAGGCTACTTGTTTTGAGAGTGAACCACCCTTTGAAAGATCCCTTTGAACCTCTTGTTGCACTTACATAAAGCCTTTTTCCACCAAACCAAATGACTTGGACCATCTGACCATTTGCAAGATTTCTATTGAGTTTGCTTAATGATTGTAAGAGAGCAAGTGGATTTGTGGATTGTGGATTCATGATGAGTAAGTTAGGGATTAAAAGAGTTGAGATAGGCCTTGGGAAGTTAGAGTTGGACTGAGTGTTTGCTCTAGCTAGTTGGTATGATTATGCAAGGTTATCAAGTTGAGAACTAAGAAGAGCATTCTTTTGGCTATGAGTCCCCTCCTTCAAACCTCTCCTCCTTAGTCCTTGCAAGTTTACTTGTGGACAAGTAAAGGACTAGTGTGGGGGAGTTGATGTCTTGCATATTTTCTCTATTTTAGCTTTCCATTTTGTGCATTTTATCCCTTCTAGATTAAGCATTAGGCATATTTAGGTTCATTTTGCATTCATAAGTCTTTATCAGGTCTTGGAAGTGCACTTTGGAGAATTTTAAGGTGTTTGGGGGTACTTTGTTACAAAAAGGAGGGGTGAAAGATGGGCATGGAAGATGGCCATAAAGAAGTCTTTCTGTGCTAAAATTTGGTGGGAACATAGAATTTTTAGTTAGCTTTCCATTGGGAGTGGTTCCAAACCATTTGAAGCCATATCGGAGGAGTTATGACTGTTTGAGTGAAGGCATGTCAGTACACCCGGGTCAGCACGCTCGGCCTGACCAACCCGCACGGACGAGAGGATGAATGCCAGACGGTGCCGCACCCGGACAGACGTACGCGACCTTGATGACCCGCACGTACTGACCACGGGAACGGACAGCGTACGCGGCTTGGAGCACCCGACTGGACGCACCCGCGTGAAGGCTTACCCGGACGTCCACACCCGAGCAAGACGACCCGCACGGCTCGACAGTGGAGAACGCCCAGGATCAGGACGCGGCCAATCACACCCGATCTCCCTCACCCGCGTGCAAGCTTACCCGGACGTCCACACCCGAGCAAGGCGACCCGCACGGCCCGACAGTGGAGAACGCCCAGGATCAGGACGCGGCCTAGAGCACCCGATCTCCCTCACCCGCGTCCAAGCTTACCCGGACGTCCACACCCGAGCAAGACGACCCGCACGGCCCGCACACTCGACTGGAAGAACGCGGCCTGAAGGACCCGCACGTCCTGCTTGCTTCTGGACACGGACAGCACGCGGCCTAGAGCACCCGGGGAGGACAACCCGAGCAGTCGGACAAGCCGGACGAGCGTCCTCATACGCGGGCGGCCATACCCGGCCTGGTGGAAGCCTATCCAACCAGGGTATCCAAGCTTCTTCCTTTTGGAGCATTTTGATTGGTTTAGACCATTCATCTTCTAAGGGCTTTTTAGTCATTTTAATTCTATGTGTTTAGGGCTTTTAAGCCTACTATAAATACTCTCATAAACTCAAGTTTGGGACTTATGTTATTTATGATCTAAGAACAAAAACCTTTTGAGTAAAGCTTCATCTTTGATTTATTATCTCATCTCATCTTGTGTTCTTGATTGTTTATTTCATCTCCTTTCTTTCTCTATATGTTTAAGCTTGAATCTCTCATGGGTTTAAGAGTAAGCATGTGGATTAGTGAGTAGATCCATCTAAGATCCATGGGTTAGGGTGATAGAGAGTGATTAAGTTAGATCCAAGGTGTTTAGTGTTAGATCTATCATTTCCTTGCATTGATTTGGTGTTTTTAAAGCTATATTTGAGTTGGCCTCTCAAACATAGAGCTATAGGCATTTCATGCCCGAAAGGTGTTCTATGAAATGCCTGAACCAACTCATCTATGCTTTTAGCTTGCTTTGCCTAAGAGATTAGTTGTCAAAGAAGCTAGGATTGCTAATAGACTCATTCCCTTGTTTGCTTTGATCATTACAGCCAAAGAGATTTGGTGTACTTGGGTGATCATTGCAAAAGAGCATCCATCTAGAGATAGAGCTTCTTATTTTGTTGTCTAGGCATAAGGATTAGATTGATTGAAAAGTTAGCATCTTGGATTGAAGCTTAATCATTTGATATCAAGTCCTATACCCATGGGTCTCTCCCTCCTCATAAGAAAGAAAGTTTTACTTTTTGTTGCATTTTGCTTATTGTTCTAGTTTAATCATCATCCTCTCTAATGATTGCATTTAGATTGAGCATAGGCTTGCATTCCCTCTGTTTCATTGTCACTTAGGACTGGTTCGACAATCTTATATACTACATCATTTGATTAAACCTTAGAAAAGTTCTATCATCAAATTGGCGCCGTTGCCAAATTCTAAGTTGATTGTGACATTGGGATTTAGTCACTTGCTTGAGACTAAATCATTTTTCTTTTCTTGTGATATTGATTCTCCTTTTGCATCTTCCTTTGATTTTCAGGTGTATGAACACAAGAAGCAGGGGTGCAACTAACCTGGTTCCCACTGTTGAAGAGATAGCTACACTTGAGAGGGAAATAGCAAGAAGGAGAAGAGAAGAAGAGCAACAAGCTCACATTCAGAGGTTGGGGTTTGAGATGGATGATCACCAGCATCAACCCCAAGATGGCAATGGTCAAGGAGCTGACAACCTTAGACCACAGCGCCAGCAACAACAACACCCACAGCGGCCAGCTAGAGCCATTGGCACATATGACCGTCCTCACATTCATGGCAACAGGACGGGCATCCGCGCACCAGCTGTGGAAGCTAACAACTTTGAGATCAAGTCAGGCTTGTTGAGTGTGATTGAGAACAACAAGTACCATGGCTTGGCTGTAGAAGACCCATTTGATCACTTGGACAAGTTTGATAGCTATTGTGGCTTGTCCAAGACCAATGGTGTGTCAGAAGATGCCTTCAAGCTCAAGTTGTTTCCATTCTCTCTAGGAGACAAGGCACGCCAATGGGAGAAATCTACCTAGTGACTCCATCACTACTTGGGATGATTGTAAGAAGGCCTTCTTGGAGAAATTCTTCTCCACATCAAGGACAGCCAAGCTGAGGAATGAGATCTCTAGTTTCCAGCAGAAGAACTTGGAAAGCTTTAGTGAAGCATGGGAAAGGTTCAAGGGATATCAAGCTAAGTGCCCACACCATGGCTTCTCAAAGGAGAGTTTGCTGAGCACATTCTATAGAGGTGCCCTTCCTGAGTTTAGAGCAAGATTGGATACAGCAAGCAATGGTTTCTTCCTGGGCAGGTCTGAAGAAGATGCTGAGGAGCTGGTGGACAACATGGTCAAGAGTGATTCAGTTTACAGTGGAGAACATGACAGAGCTGATAGAACAACCAGAGCTGATGACAACCAGACCAAGAAGGAAATCAAATCCTTGCAAGAGAAGATAGACTTGCTGATTGCTAACCAAGCCAAGCAGGAGCAGATTCACTTTGTGGGTGGTCCAAATCAAGAAACTCCTCCTAAGGTTAATGAAGTTGAAGGTTAGAAGGGCAAGAAGAGCTTTGCTTCATCAACAACAATGGTTCTTGGTACAGGAAGGAGCCTAACTTTCAGTACAACAACTACCAGCAAAGGTCTTACCCCAACAACCAGCAAGGAGGCTATCAACCAAAGCAAAACACTCAGCAAGGGAACTACCAGCCTAGGCAGAATCCTCCTCCTGGTTTTGCAAACCATGGCAATCAATCTACTCAAGCTCAAGGTAGCTCCTCCCAAGCTAAAGCTCCAGATTCATCTATGGAAGCTATGTTCAAACAACTATTGGAAGGTCAAGCTAGAGCAGCCAAAGACATTGGCCATGAGTTCAAGACTGTTCACTCCAAGATTGACAGCAGCTACACTGAGCTAAACAACAAGATTAGAGCTTTGGAGAATCATTTGCTTCTATGAACTCTCAGCCAAGTCGCCAACAAGGAACATTACCAGGAAAGCCAGAGCAAAACCCCAAAGAACCAATGAAGGCAATCACTTTGAGAAGTGGTAGAGAGCTACCTCCAAGAACTCTCCCCAAGGATGGTGAGAAACTAAGTGGGGGGGGGGGGTGGCTATCAACATTGATGATGATGTTGTGATTGTGGATGAGAAAGTTGATGAGGAGATTCTAGAAAAGATTGTTGAAGCTAAGGGTAAAGGAAAGGTTGGAGAAGAGAAGAAAACACCAAAGCATGGTGAAGTTGCCACTCCAACAAAAGAGTCTTCTTTTGTTCCTCCTCCCTATGAACCTAAGCTGCCATTTCCTGGAAGATTCAAGAGGCAACTTTTGGAGAAGTACAAAGCACTCTTTGAGAAGCAATTGAGTGAAGTTCAAGTACAATGCCAATCATTGATGCCTTCATGCTTGTCCTCAATACAGCAAGTTCTTGAAGGATGCTGTGGCTGCCAAGAAGAAGGAAATGGAAGGCATGATGGTTCTTACTCATGAGTGCAGTGCCATCATCCAGAGATTGACAATCCCTAAGAAGCTAGAGGATCCAGGCTGCTTTACCCTACCTTGTGCCATTGGTCCTTTGATGTTTGAGAGATGTCTATGTGATTTGGGAGCTAGTGTCAGTCTCATGCCTCTATCTGTTGCCAAGAAGCTTGGGTTCAGCCAATACAAGAAGTGCAAACTCTCTTTGGTGCTTGCTGACCGCTCAGTCAAATTCCCCATTGGTATCCTTGAAGACCTCCCTGTAATGGTGGGAAATTGTGAAATCCCCACTGATTTTGTTGTTCTTGAGATGGATGAAGAAGCTAGAGACCCCTTGATCCTTGGAAGACCATTCTTAGCCACAGCAGGAGCCCTTATCAATGTGAAGGAAGGCAAGATTGATCTTCATTTGGGGAAAGAGCACACTCTCCATTTTGATGTCAACGAGGTAATGAAGAGGTCAACTGTGCAAGGCCAAGTGTTTTACATAGAGGAGATGGAAGCTCTTGCTGATGAGCTCCTTGAGGAATTGGCACTTGGAGAGTTGACAATAGAGGACCCTTTGCAGCATGCTTTGACAGTGGATAAAGAGGTCCAAGTGGTTGAGAACAAAGAGAGTGAGGCTATTGCAGCCATGCTGGATTCTCGAAAGAAGATTGTTGATAGAGGCCAGTATGAGGAGCTCAAACAAGAGGTGCACCAAGCTGTTTCAGCCACTCAACAAGAGAACACCAAACAAGATGATTGGAGTGAGCTCAAGGCACCAAAAGTGGAGCTAAAACCTCTTCCCCATGGTGTAAGGTACGCATTTCTAGGCCCTAATGAGTCATATCCTGTCATTGTGAGTAGTGAACTTACTGAACTTGAGCTTTCTCAACTTTTAAATGCACTTAAAAGGTTTAGAAAAGCAATTGGATACTCACTAGATGATATTAAGGGGATATCACCTTCTTTGTGCATGCATAGGATACATCTAGAGGATGAATCAATGACTTCTATAGAGCATCAAAGGAGGTTGAATCCTAACCTTAAAGATGTTGTAAGAAGGAGATTCTTAAGCTCTTAGATGCTGGTGTTATCTACCCTATTTCAGATTCTAAATGGGTATCTCCTGTGCATGTAGTTCCAAAGAAGGGTGGTATCACTGTGGTTAAAAATGACAAGGATGAATTGATACCAACTAGAACCATAACTGGCCATAGGATGTGTATTGATTATAGAAAGCTCAACTCAGCATCTAGAAAGGATCATTTTCCATTGCCATTCATTGATCAAATGCTTGAGAGACTTGCAAACCATCCTTTCTATTGTTTTCTTGATGGGTATTCAGGGTTCTTCCAAATCCCCATACATCCCAATGATCAAGAGAAGACAACATTCACATGCCCCTATGGCACCTTTGCTTATCGAAGGATGCCATTTGGGTTATGTAATGCTCCAGCAACCTTTCAAAGGTGCATGATGTCTATCTTCTCGGATCTCATTGAGGATATAGTGGAGGTATTCATGGATGATTTCTCTGTCTACGGATCTTCGTTTTCTGCTTGTTTGTCCAACTTGTGCAGGGTCCTACAGAGATGTGAAGACACCAACCTAGTGCTGAATTGGGAGAAGTGTCATTTCATGGTCAAAGAGGGGATTGTGCTTGGACACAAGATTTCAGAAAAGGGCATTGAAGTGGACAAGGCTAAGATTGAGGTGATGGTCAGCTTGCCACCACCAAAGACAGTGAAAGACATCAGGAGCTTCCTTGGCCATGCTGGGTTCTATAGAAGATTCATCAAGGACTTCTCAAAGATTGCTAGACCAATGACCAAGTTGCTGTGCAAGGAGGCTGCTTTCAGCTTTGATGAAGATTGTCTTGAGGCTTTCAAGAAGATAAAGGGTGACCTTGTTAGTGCTCCCATTGTTCAGCCACCTGATTGGGACCCCTTTGAGATAATGTGTGATGCTAGTGATTTTGCTGTTGGGGCTGTCCTGGGGCAGAAGAAGGATGGCAAAACTCATGTGATTTATTATGCGAGCCAAACCTTGAATGATGCACAGATGAAGTATGCCACAACAGAGAAAGAGATGCTGGCCATTGTCTTCGCCTTTGAGAAATTCAGAAGCTACCTGGTGGGTTCTAAGGTCATTGTGTATACTGATCATGCAGCTTTGAGACACCTCCTAGCAAAGAAGGATGCCAAGCCAAGACTACTAAGGTGGATCCTTTTGCTTCAAGAGTTTGACTTGGAGATTAGAGACAAGCCAGGGATTGAGAATGGAGTTGCTGATCACTTGTCCAGGTTGAGAATTGAAGGTGGAATCCCTATTGATGAGGGCCTCAGAGAAGAGCATGTCTTGGCCATCATGTCAGTGGTAGCAGTCATTGAGACTGGAAAAAAGATTGAAGAGGTTAAGGCAGCTGAAGAGAAGGGACCTTGGTATGCTGATTTGGTTAACTACTTAGCCACTGGAAAGGAACCATTGGGGCTTGCAGGGTATGAGAAGAAGAAGTTCTACAAAGATTTGAAGAGATACTATTGGGATGAACCATACCTCTACACCCTATGCAAGGATCAGATTTACAGAAGAGTGGTGGCTGAAGAAGAAGTTGAAGGAATCCTCTCACATTGCCATGGATCTTCCTATGGAGGCCATTTTGCTCCATTCAAGACTGTCTCAAAGGTGTTACAAGCTGGATTTTGGTGGCCACACATGTTCAGGGACTCACAAGACTTCATTTCAAGATGTGACCCTTGCCAAAGGAGTGGGAACATTACTAAAAGGAATGAGATGCCTCAAAACCCAATCCTTGAGGTAGAAGTGTTTGATGTTTGGGGGATTGATTTCATGGGACCCTTCCTCTCTTCTTATGGCAACAAATACATCTTGGTGGCTGTGGACTATGTATCAAAGTGGGTGGAAGCAATAGCAAGTCCTACAAATGATTCAAGAGTAGTGGTCAAAATGTTCAAGAGCACTATTTTCCCAAGGTTTGGAGTTCCAAGAGTGGTCATAAGTGATGGAGGTTCACACTTCATCAACAAGGTATTTGAGAGTCTTCTCAAGAGGAATGGAGTGAAGCACAAGGTTGCAACACCCTATCACCCTCAAACAAGTGGCCAAGTGGAGGTCTCCAACAAGCAAATCAAGGGGATCTTGGAGAAGGTTGTAGGAACCAAGAGGAAGGATTGGTCAGCCAAGCTTGATGATGCTCTTTGGACATATAGAACAGCATTCAAGACTCCTCTAGGCACCACTCCCTTCAACCTTGTCTATGGAAAGTCTTGCCACCTGCCAGTTGAGCTTGAATACAAGGCATTGTGGGCTGTGAAGCTTCTAAACTTCGACATCAAGGATGCAAAGGAGAAGAGACTTCTTCAACTCAATGAACTGGATGAGATAAGGATGGATGCCTTTGAGAACTCAAGGATATACAAGGAAAAGACTAAGGCTTTCCATGACAGGCACATCCTCAAGAGAGAGTTCAAGGCAGGAGATCAAGTGCTTCTCTACAATTCTAGACTGAAGTTGTTTCCAGGAAAGCTTAAGTCAAGGTGGTCTGGTCCATTTGTGATCAAGGAAGTGAGACCTTATGGAGCCATTGTGCTTTGGATAAGCAGGGTAATGACTTCACCGTGAATGGCCAGAGGCTCAAGGAATACATGGCCACAATACCAAAGGAGGATGGGACATCAACCCCACTCTCTGATGCTCCACTTGCCTAACCTCGAGGGAGGCAAAGTCAAGCTAGTGACTTTAAACAAGCTCACTTGGGAGGAAGTCCATGGTTATCCTTGTACATATTGCATTAGGATTCTTTTATTTTTCATCAGCAAGTCCTTTGAATGATGATGGGGCTAGGTTGGGAGCTTGAGAATGAATTCACTGAGGTTATGAGATGGAAGAGACATGAAAGGAAGTGGGTTGGTTCAGCGATCAAGAAAAAAAAAAGAGGTGAAATTCTGACTTTGAGGTTTGGACGGACACACCCGGGTGGTGTTACTCGGGACAAGGCACCCGCACGGTTGGATCAATCAGAACGGGCGGACACACCCGGGTGGTGTTACTCGGGTTGAAGCAGCCGCACGTGTGAAGGGATCAGAGCAGGACGACGAACGAGCACCCGGGTGGACTTACTCGGGACATAGCACCCGCACGGGTGAATCGAGCAGGACGGAAAAACGGACGTACCCGGGTGGTGTTACCCAGGACGCAACACCCGCACGGGACGAAGGGACATACGCGGGTAGACATACCCGGGTCATCCGAAAGCCCCAGCACCCGCGCACCAGCCTTGACCCGCGTGACAACCCAGCCGCGACCCGCCCGGCCCAGGTAAGTTCCCTTGTTCATAAAAAAAAAATTTTTGAAAAAAAAAAAAGAATTTATGAATTTTGTGAACTTGGGAGCTTGATTGCTTTGATAGTCTTGCTAGGTTGCTGGTTTTAGACTGGGTTTGCAAGTGTTCATTCCAGCTCTTATCTTTTCCAGCATATTCTCTCTCCTTGTGCTTTATCTTGTCCAAGTCTTGATATTTTTCAGGTTCAAATGGGAAGGAAAAATGAGAAACTGATTGCATAAGAGAAGGCTGAGGCTGCTGAGAAAGACACTGCTAGGTTCGGAAAAACGTTAGGCTCCATGCCTGAATCCGAGGAGGAACGTAGACAACAAGCTTTGGCTATGTTGAGAAAGAAGGCACAAGCCAAGAAGGCTGGAAACAGAATGGTTGATGGGGCAAACAAGCAACCCAAGAATGAAGGAAAAAGGATGGCTGGTGATGAGATAGGAACTGCTGGTGCCCGCAAGCAATCTCAAAGGGATGGAAAAAGAGTGGTTGATGTTGATCAAAAGACTACCAAGGAGGATGGCAAGAGGTTGGCTAGTGATGAGAAAGTGCTTGATGATGCTTACAAGAAGGCCAAGAAAGATGGAAAGAGAGTGGCTGTTGGTGATCATAAGAACACTCCTTCAAAGAAGGCTAGAGCTCTAAGATCTCACAGTGTGGGACCTCTTGTTTTGGAGAAGAACACAAAGAAGGATGCTGAGAAACCCACTCCTCCCACCGAGATCAGAATCAAGGCACCAAACCCAAAGACATTGGCACCTCCACCCTTGGAGCCAGTAGATGCAACTGTTGAAGAAGCATCCTCTCCAAATGGAAGTGTGGCTGAGCAAGAAACTTTCGAAAAGTTAGGGTTCAACCCTCATAGAGATCGAAAAAAAGCCGATTGAAGTTGAACTATTGGAGCAGATGAGCAAGGAGTATCTTGGCCTCCAACCAGATTTGCTGATGTGAGGATAATGAGGGAGCTAGAAATTGACCAAGACATGAAGGATTTGCTTGCTCTCATGAACATGGGCAGCTTCTATTCCATGGCTCACCCAACATATAAAGAGGTCTCTTGCTAATTCATGGCATCCTTGGAGGTCACATTCCACTCCTCTCTACATGAGGAACAAGGGTGGGGAAGAATCAGCTTCAAGATTGATGAGAAGCCTTATTTCATGACCTTTACTGAGATTGGAGAGGTGCTAGGCCTCAAGGATTTAAAGGAGTCTTCTTTGCCTAAGCTGAAAGGGCTTCCTAAAGGAAAGACCCTTCCCCACTTCACTTACAAGTTCTTATCCGGCAAGGATAGAGTGTCCAGCAGAGACAAGAATGCATCTATCAGGCATCCATCAGTCCGCTACCTCCATAGGCTGATTGTCCACACCATCTACCCAAGGAAAGAGCCAAGCAACGTGAATGGAGAAGACTTGAACCTCATGCACCAAGCCATCCAACACTTTGCCTTACCTCCTCACCTACCTGAAGTTCCCACTGATTTCTACGCTGAGTTTGGTATGGTTGGATACTTTGTGAGGCGCCTCATGTACTACAAGGATTATGCTTGGACAAACAGGGATCCAGAGGCTCAGATTGGAATAGGCGGCTTGATCACACCTTTGCTTGAGCACCAGGGTATTACCTTGGGAGATGATGCATCCGGTCCCTCTTTCATTGATCTCACCTACTTGAAGTCAGCTCATTACTTCTCTGGAAGATACAATGGGAAGTGTGTTTACTCGTACTTGAGAGGTTCCACCACAGTTGAGCTGCTTCTCCCTAACTATGAGCTCACTTCATTGAGCACACCAGGAACTATGAGTTTTGATATCAGTGAGCAGCATCTCCTAGGCAGTCATGGAACTCTCGGCCCTATGACATTGCACATGAACGAGAAAGCAGCAGCAAAGGCAGCTAAGTTTGATCAGGGATACTCCAGCAGAGCCACAGCTCATCTCTTTGGTCCTCCTCGCTATAAGTTTGAGCAATGCACAAGTGCCTTGCCTATTGGTCCCATTCGCCAAGCTCATGGCCAGATTAGCACACTACAAAGGTGGAACAGAGCTCAAGATAGGACCATCTTCAAGCTCACCAAGAAGTGCAAGGAATTGAGGAAAACTGTGAAGAGACAAGCTGAAGCTTCAGCTAAGTTCATGAGAAAGGTTGCTGATGTTCTGACTAAGGGAGCTAAAGCAGGCTGCAAGGCTGAGGATTTCGATCTTGAGACTTTCCTTGCACCCCTTCCTCTACCCCTTCTTGACCCAAATGCACCACAAACCGAGAAGCAAGCCCTCCGTAGCTTGAGGAACCCCTACATCCCCCCATCCGCGTCCGGTAACAAGTAACCAAGCCTAAGCACCACTGCTGATGAAGATGATTCTGAGGGTGAGGCATCAGCCTCATCCCACGCTCCATGAGGTACTCCACTTCCTGATCATTGTATATACCATTCATCTTTGCATTTACATTTCTTTTATTTTCTTTTCGGCCCTTCTCTACATTTAACAAACACAGAGACTGTGTGAATTAAGTGTGGGGGAGGTGTCAAGTTGCTAATAATCTTGTGTTTTATGACATTTGCATGCACTTGTAGATAGTTATTGCATAGAAAAAAAAAACAAAAAAATTTGAAAAATTTGAAAAGCACAAAAAGAATCATGTAGTTGCATTAGGATTGAGTCTAGATCATTCACTTGCATAATAAAAAAAAAATCATCATATAGGTTGCATCATGCATAAGGGGACAAGGATGATAGTTGCCTTGTAAAGATGCTCATGCTAAGTTCTTAAAGTGATGACCTTCATATTCATAGCAAGTAGCTTGAGCAAATCTTAGGATAGCTTGTAAGCTTTGTGCCTTGAAATCTCTTCCTAAAGCTTATTTGATTGATTGATGCTCTCTCTTTGAAGCTTGCTCCTGTCATATTTAGACTCTAAGTCTCTTGCTCATGGTCCTTTGTGTACTAAGTCATGGATAGAACACTTGAGTTGTCCCTCCCATTCTTTGCCTATCTTTTTGGACAAACTCAAGTGGCACTCCACACCCTAAAGCCCTTACCTCCTTTCAAGCCTTCATTATTTGTTGAGTGAGGCCTTCTTTGGAAAGCTTTACATGTGCATAATGTTGAGAGTATTGGGAACGACAATGCTTGGTCTCCATTTTAGCTAGATTAGACACTCATAATGTCTAGCTTCTAGGATGGGGGTGAGTGTTGTATGGTGTGATCTTGGGAAAGTGAAAGGTTTATGAAAAGGTTGACTCATGAGACTCTAAGGTTTTAAGTGGCTAAGTCTATGAGGGATAAGAGAAATAAAAGATTGTAAACTCTAAGTTAGAAAATAAGTCTTGGCCCCCATATATATATAAAAAAAAAAAAAAAGAGAAAACAAGAGAAAAAGAATAATGGAAAGGGGGCTAGCAATGTTTAGAAAGAGCTTAAAAGAGTTTAAAATGTGAAAAATCCCTTGTTGGCTTCATTAAGAAAGAGTTTCAAATGAGAAAATATCATGAGTATTTGGGGGGAAATCTTTGGGTGAGAGATGTGAGTGGGTTTTGGCATTGGGAATGAGGATGTAACTTATGTATTTAGGGAAAGGGTAGAACAATGGAGATTGAGCATTGTATGCATGAGTTGATCCCTTTCTTAGATATATTATGTGCAATGTCAAGGCTACTTGTTTTGAGAGTGAACCACCCTTTGAAAGATCCCTTTGAACCTCTTGTTGCACTTACATAAAGCCTTTTTCCACCAAACCAAATGACTTGGACCATCTGACCATTTGCAAGATTTCTATTGAGTTTGCTTAATGATTGTAAGAGAGCAAGTGGATTTGTGGATTGTGGATTCATGATGAGTAAGTTAGGGATCAAAAGAGTTGAGATAGGCCTTGGAAAGTTAGAGTTGGACTGAGTGTTTGCTCTAGCTAGTTGGTATGATTATGCAAGGTTATCAAGTTGAGAACTAAGAAGAGCATTCTTTTGGCTATGAGTCCCCTCCTTCAAACCTCTCCTCCTTAGTCCTTGCAAGTTTACTTGTGGACAAGTAAAGGACTAGTGTGGGGGAGTTGATGTCTTGCATATTTTCTCTATTTTAGCTTTCCATTTTGTGCATTTTATCCCTTCTAGATTAAGCATTAGGCATATTTAGGTTCATTTTGCATTCATAAGTCTTTATCAGGTCTTGGAAGTGCACTTTGGAGAATTTTAAGGTGTTTGGGGGTACTTTGTTACAAAAAAGGAGGGTGAAAGATGGGCATGGACGATGGCCATAAAGAAGTCTTTCTGTGCTAAGATTTGGTGGGAACATAGGATTTTGAGTTAGCTTTCCATTGGGAGTGGTTTCAGACCATTTGAAGCCATATCGGAGGATTTATGACAGTTTGAGTGAAGGCATGTCAGTACACCCGGGTCAGCACGCTCGGCCTGACCAACCCGCACGGACGAGAGGATGAATGCCAGACGGTGCCGCACCCGGACAGACGTACGCGACCTCGATGACCCGCACGTACTGACCACGGTAACGAACAGCGTACGCGGCTTGGAGCACCCGACTGGACGCCACCCGCGTGAAGGCTTACCCGGACGTCCACACCGAGCAAGACGACCCGCACGGCCCGACAGTGGAGAACGCCCAGGATCAGGACACGGCCAATCACACCCGATCTCCCTCACCCGCGTGCAAGCTTACCCGGACGTCCACACCCGAGCAAGGCGACCCGCACGGCCCGACAGTGGAGAACGCCCAGGATCAGGACGCGGCCTAGAGCACCCGATCTCCCTCACCCGCGTGCAAGCTTACCCGGACGTCCACACCCGAGCAAGACGACCCGCACGGCCCGCACACTCGACTGGAAGAACGTGGCCTGAAGGACCCGCACGTCCTTCTTGCTTCTGGACACAGACAGCACGCGGCCTAGAGCACCCGGGGAGGACAACCCGAGCAGTCGGACAAGCCGGACGAGCGTCCTCATACGCGGGCGGCCATACCCGGCCTGGTGGAAGCCTATCCGACCAGGGTATCCAAGCTTCTTCCTTTTGGAGCATTTTGATTGGTTTAGACCATTAATCTTCTAAGGGCTTTTTAGTCATTTTAATTCTATGTGTTTAGGGCTTTTAAGCATACTATAAATACTCTCATAAACTCAAGTTTGGGACTTATGTTATTTATGATCTAAGAACAAAAACCTTTTGAGTAAAGCTTCATCTTTGATTTATTATCTCATCTCATCTGGTGTTCTTGATTGTTTCATCTCCTTTCTTTCTCTATATGTTTAAGCTTGAATCTCTCATGGGTTTAAGAGTAAGCATGTGGATTAGTGAGTAGATCCATCTAAGATCCATGGGTAAGGGTGATAGAGAGTGATTAAGTTAGATCCAAGGTGATTAGTGTTAGATCTATCATTTCCTTGCATTGATTTGGTGTTTTAAAGCTACATTTGAGTTGGCCTCTCAAACATAGAGCTATAGGCATTTCATGCCCGAAAGGTGTTCTATGAAATGCCTGAACCAACTCATCTATGCTTTTAGCTTGCTTTGCCTAAGAGATTAGTTGTCAAAGAAGCTAGGATTGCTAATAGACTCATTCTCCTTGTTTGCTTTGATCATTACAGCCAAAGAGATTTGGTGTACTTGGGTGATCATTGCAAAAGAGCATCCATCTAAGGATAGAGCTTGCTTAGTTTTGTTGTCTAGGCATAAAGATTAGATTGATTGAAAAGTTAGCATCTTGGATTGAAGCTTAATCATTTGATATCAAGTCCCTATACCCATGGGTCTCTCCCTCCTCATAAGAAAGAAAGTTTTACTTTTTGTTGCATTTTGCTTATTGTTCTAGTTTAATCATCATCCTCTCTAATGATTGCATTTAGATTGAGCATAGGCTTGCATTCCCTCTGTTTCATTGTCACTTAGGACTGGTTCGACAATCTTATATACTACATCATTTGATTAGAACCTTAGAAAAGTTCTATCATCAGGCGCCCGTGACCAGCAAGGGCGAGCTGGCACCCGGCGCCAGCACGGGCGAGCCGGCGCCCGGCACCCAAGGCCAGCACGGGCGAGCCGGCGCCCGGCGCCGGGGCCAGCACGGGCGAGCCGGCGCCGGCGCCCGGGGCCAGCACGGGCGAGCCGGTTCCCGGCGCCAGGTGCCAGCAAGGGCAAGCCGGCGCCCGGCGCCCGGTGCCAGCAGGGCGAGCCGGCGCCCGGTGCCAGCAAGGGCGAGCCGGCGCCCGCCGCCCGGTGCCAGCACGGGCGAGCTGGCGCCCGGCTCCCGGTGCCAGCACAGGCGAGCCGACGCCTGGCGCCTGGTGCCAGCACGGGCTAGCCGGCGCCCGCGCCAGCACGGGTGAGCTGGTGCCTGCTGCCAGCACGGGCGAGTCGGCTCCCTGGGCTAGGCTGTGGCCCCTCCAGCTGGTGTCCGGGGCTACGATGCGATCATCGCTTCCGATGTTTCGTCGAATAACTAGTTTTTTCCTTGGTTTTATTCGATGCTTGATTGCTTCCAAGGACTTTCGGGTGTTGATTGCGTCTTTAACCGATTTTGACCCCAACAGTTGCCCCCCAGCTAGCTAGGACCGTGGTTTTTGGTAACAGGTCCTAACTCACGGTATAGCTAGATATAAGAAGGTGAGGAGACGCAATCTGTATGTGGCTAAACACAAAGAAGAAGTTGACGAGGATACGAGGGAGGCATACTACAAAGCTGTATGTGGCTCGTGTCCGCCTCCGCGGGACATCCCCATTCCCAGGAGACCTCAGAGGGCGCCGGCGCGCCTTTCTCACAAGCATGGTCTCTCCCGAGTACCTCACGACTCTTCGAAACTTTTACCAAGTTCCGAGTGGGGTTACGTTCCGGATTCCGACCGTTGGCGAGAGCGCAAGGGATCCTCCGCAGGGCTTCTTTACTTGCTAAAGCCTTTCTCGGGTACAGCCGCATGTGGTTCCCGATCCCTGGTACCATTGTCCGTGCGCTTGTTCTTTCGGAATTTCGATCAGCCAGCTCACCGTCACGTCTTTGCAGAGTTGGCTCGGCGTGCTAGTCTCGAGTTACGAGTTAGGTATGGACCTTACCCCTAGTGATTTCGAGGGACTTTGGTATACCAAGCCACGTCGATTGAAGGTTCGTATTCCGTGATCCCACAGAAGAACATGGCCATAATTCAGGGACTACTTCGACCCCAAGTCGTGGTTTGATCGCTTCTTCTTTGTACGAATAGATGGGGAATCCGTGGAGGAAAGATGCCTTCACTTATTCCCTCAGGAGTGGAACTTCGATCTGCGGTAAACGACTAATTCTGTTTTTTGTTTTTCATACTTTGAACGAGCATGAAGATAAAGCTTTTGATTATCGCTTGCAGTTAACAAGATTGTCGAGCCGCGGCTCGCCCGTGCTTGTCCGTCGGTGCCAGCGCAGGCGAGCCAGCGCCGGGGCTAGGCCGTGGCCGCTCCTGCTGGTGTCCGAGGCTACGATGCGATCATCCCTTCCGACGTTTCGTCGAATAACTAGTTTTTTCCTTGGTTTTATTCGACGCTTGATTGCTTCCAAGGACTTTCGGGTGTTGATTGCGCCTTTGACCGATTTTGACCCCAACACTTTCATTGATTGTCTGGAGGAACCAAAGCTGATTTCCAACTTAAATTGACATTCTTTGCTTGCTTTGCCTAAGAGATTAGTTTTCAAAGAAGCTAGGATTGCTAATAGACTCGTTCTCCTTGTTTGCTTTGATCATTACAGCCAAAGAGATTTGGTGTACTTGGGTGATCATTGCAAAAGAGCATCCATCTAGAGATAGAGCTTGCTTAGTTTTGTTGTCTAGGCATAAGGATTAGATTGATTGAAAAGTTAGCATCTTGGATTGAAGCTTAATCATTTGATATCAAGTCCCTATACCCATGGGTCTCTCCCTCCTCATAAGAAAGAAAGTTTTACTTTTTGTTGCATTTTGCTTATTGTTCTAGTTTAATCATCATCCTCTCTAATGATTGCATTTAGATTGAGCATAGGCTTGCATTTCCTCTGTTTCATTGTTACTTAGGACTGGTTCGACAATCTTATATACTACATCATTTGATTAGAACCTTAGAAAAGTTCTATCATCAGGCGCCCGTTACCAGCATAGCTCACTCACGCATCCAGCACGGGCGAGCCGGCCCGTTACCAGCACGGGCGAGCCGGCGACCGGCGCCCGGGGGCCAGCACGGGCGAGCCGGTTCCCGGCCCCCGGTGCCAGCAAGGGCGAGCCGGCGGGCGCGGTGCCAGCACGGGCGAGCCGGCGCCCGGTGCCAGCAAGGGCGAGCCGGCGCGGTGCCAGCACGGGCGAGCCGGCGCCGGCGCCCGGTGCCAGCACGGGCAAGCCGGCGCCCGGCGCCCGGTGCCAGCACAGGCGAGCCGGCGCCTGGCGCCTGGTGCCAGCACGGGCTAGCCGGCGCCCGGCGCCAGCACGGGTGAGCTGGTGCCTGGTGCCAGCACGGGTGAGTCGGCTCCCGGGGCTAGGCTGTGGCCCCTCCTGCTGGTGTCCGGGGCTACGATGCGATCATCGCTTCCGATGTTTCGTCGAATAACTAGTTTTTCCTTGGTTTTATTCGATGCTTGATTGCTTCCAGGACTTTCGGGTGTTGATTGCGTCTTTGACCGATTTTGACCCCAACAGTTAGCCCCCCAGCTAGCTAGGACCGTGGTTTTTGGTAACAGGTCCTAACTCGCGGTATAGCTAGATAGGAAGGTGTGGAGACGCAATCTGTATGTGGCTAAACACGAAGAAGAAGTTGACGAGGATACGAGGGAGCATACTACAAAGCTGTATGTGGCTCGTGTCCGCCTCCGCGGGACAATCCCCATTCCCAGGAGACCTCAGAGGGCGCTGGGCGCGCCTTTCTCACCAAGCATGGTCTCTCCCGAGTACCTCACGACTCTTCGAAACTTTTACCAAGTTCCGAGTGGGGTTACGTTCCGGATTCCGACCGTTGGCGAGAGCGCAAGGGATCCTCCGCAGGGCTTCTTTACTTGCTATGAAGCCTTTCTCGGGTACAGCCGCATGTGGTTCCCGATCCCTGGTACCATTGTCCGTGCGCTTCGTTCTTTCGGACTTTCGATCAGCCAGCTCACCGTCACGTCTTTGCAGAGTTGGCTCGGCGTGCTAGTCTCGAGTTACGAGTTAGGTATGGACCTTACCCCTAGTGATTTCGAGGGACTTTGGTATACCAAGCCAACATCGATTGAAGGTTCGTATTCCGTGATCCCACAGAAGAACATGGCCATAATCCAGGGGACTACTTCGAACCCCAAGTCGTGGTTTGATCGCTTCTTCTTTGTACGAATAGATGGGGAATCCATGGAGGAAAGATGCCTTCACTTATTCCCTCAGGAGTGGAACTTCGATCGCGGTAACACGACTAATTCTGTTTTTTGTTTTCATACTTTGAACGAGCATGAAGATAAAGCTTTTGATTATCGTGCAGTTAACAAGATTGTCGCGCGCCGGCTCGCCCGTGCTTGTCCGTCGGTGCCAGCGCAGGCGAGCCAGCGCCCGGGGCTAGGCCGTGGCCGCTCCTGCTGGTGTCCGAGGCTACGATGCGATCATCCCTTCCGACGTTTCGTCGAATAACTAGTTTTTTCCTTGGTTTTATTCGACGCTTGATTGCTTCCAAGGACTTTCGGGTGTTGATTGCGCCTTTGACCGATTTTGACCCCAACACTTTCATTGATGTCTGGAGGAACCAAAGCTGATTTCCAACTTAAATTGACATTCTTTGCTTGCTTTGCCTAAGAGATTAGTTTTCAAAGAAGCTAGGATTGCTAATAGACTCGTTCTCCTTGTTTGCTTTGATCATTACAGCCAAAGAGATTTGGTTGTACTTGGGTGATCATTGCAAAAGAGCATCCATCTAGAGATAGAGCTTGCTTAGTTTTGTTGTCTAGGCATAAGGATTAGATTGATTGAAAGTTAGCATCTTGGATTGAAGCTTAATCATTTGATATCAAGTCCCTATACCATGGGTCTCTCCCTCCTCATAAGAAAGAAAGTTTACTTTTTGTTGCATTTTGCTTATTGTTCTAGTTTAATCATCATCCTCTCTAATGATTGCATTTAGATTGAGCATAGGCTTGCATTCCCTCTGTTTCATTGTTACTTAGGACTGGTTCAACAATCTTATATACTACATCATTTGATTAGAACCTTAGAAAAGTTCTATGCATTCAGGCTCCCGTGACCAGCACGGGCGAGCTGGCACCACCCGGCGCCAGCACGGACGAGCCGGCGCCACGGCACCCGAGGCCAGCACGGGCGAGACGGCGACCGGCGCCCGGGGCCAGCACGGGCGAGCCGGTTCCCGGCGCCCGGTGCCAGCAAAGGGCGAAGCCGGCGCACGGCGCCCGGTGCCAGCAACGGGGCCGAGCCGGCGGCCCGGGCCAGCGACGGGCGAGCCGGGCGCCCGGGTGCCAGCAAGGGCGAGCCGGCGTCCCGGTGCCAGCACTGGCGAGCCGGCGCCCGGCGCCCGGTGCCAGCACGGGCAAGCCGGCAACCCCCGGCGCCCGGTGCCAGCACAGGCGAACCGGCCGCCTGGCGCCTTGGTGGCCAGCGGACGGCTAGCCGGCGCCCGGGTCGCCAAGCACGGGTGAGCTGGTGCCTGGTGCCAGCACGGGCGAGTCGGCTCCCGGGGCTAGGCTTTGGCCCCTCCTGCTGGTGTCCGGTGCTACGATGCGATCATCGCTTCCGATGTTTCGTCGAATAACTAGTTTTTTCCTTGGTTTTATTCGATGCTTGATTGCTTCCAAGGACTTTCGGGTGTTGATTGCGTCTTTGACCGATTTTGACCCCAAACAGTTAGCCCCCCAGCTAGCTAGGACCGTGGTTTTTGGTAACAGGTCCTAACTCGCGGTATAGCTAGATAGGAAGGTGTGGAGACGCAATCTGTATGTGGCTAAACACGAAGAAGAAGTTGACGAGGATACGAGGGAGGAATACTACAAAGCTGTATGTGGCTCGTGTCCGCCTCCGCGGGACATCCCCATTCCCAGGAGACCTCAGAGGGGCGCCGGGCGCGCCTTTCTCACCAAGCATGTCTCTCCCGAGTACCTCACGACTCTTTGAAACTTTTACCAAGTTCCGAGTGGGGTTACGTTCCGGATTCCGACCGTTGGCGAGAGCGCAAGGGATCCTCCGCAGGGCTTCTTTACTTGCTATGAAGCCTTTCTCGGGTACAGCCGCATGTGGTTCCCGATCCCTGGTACCATTGTCCGTGCGCTTCGTTCTTTTGGACTTTCGATCAGCCAGCTCACCGTCACGTCTTTGCAGAGTTGGCTCGGCGTACTAGTCTCGAGTTACGAGTTAGGTATGGACCTTACCCCTAGTGATTTCGAGGGACTTTGGTATACCAAGCCAACGTCGATTGAAGGTTCGTATTCCGTGATCCCACAGAAGAACATGGCCATAATTCAGGGGACTACTTCGAACCCCAAGTCGTGGTTTGATCGCTTCTTCTTTGTACGAATAGATGGGGAATCCGTGGAGGAAAGATGCCTTCACTTATTCCCTCAGGAGTGGAACTTCGATCGCGGTAACACGACTAATTCTGTTTTTTGTTTTCATACTTTGAACGAGCATGAAGATAAAGCTTTTGATTATCGTGCAGTTAACAAGATTGTCGCGCGCCGGCTCGCCCGTGCTTGTCCGTCGGTGCCAGCGCAGGCGAGCCAGCGCCCGGGGCTAGGCCGTGGCCGCTCCTGCTGGTGTCCGAGGCTACGATGCGATCATCCCTTCCGACGTTTCGTCGAATAACTAGTTTTTTCCTTGGTTTTATTCGACGCTTGATTGCTTCCAAAGACTTTCGGGTGTTGATTGCGCCTTTGACCGATTTTGACCCCAACACTTTCATTGATTGTCTGGAGGAACCAAAGCTGATTTCCAACTTAAATTGACATTCTTTGCTTGTCTTGGGGCTTGGTATACATGGGATCGGATGCTTCAAACAAGTCTGGAAGGTAAAGCCGTGTGTAGATAGTTTTATCACCCTCTCTCTCTCATTTTTGAATTTAGATTTAATATTCAGTTCTTAAAAAAAAAAAAAAAAAAAAAAAAAAAAAAAAAAAAAAAAATCGAAACTAAGCTTAAATATATGTTCTAGGACTAGTTAGTTATTACTTAGGAAGGAATTCAAACAGGGCTTCACGGTTACCCCCCTCAAGACTTGATTCATAAGCATTCGATAAGTAAAGGATTCAAAACAGGACTTGGTGGTTAGCACCTTCAAGACTTGCTTCACAATGAATCCTAGGATATAGATCAAAAAGAAGTGAACAGGACTTGGTGGCTACAACCATTAAGGCTTGATTCATGGAAGCCTGTCCAATCTTGGTCAATGTCTTGCAAATAAAAGCAGACTTGGCTAGGAGAGAAATAGTAGAGAGAGAGGATAGGAACTAATTTTTACATGCAGGTCCAGATACTTGTTTGAGCAACTTTGCATCCTGTGATCGATACTCCCAAGGTAAAGCCTGCACTTTCATTTTTATGTACAGAAATGAAATCAGTAGAGGGGTTAGTCAGACAGGATTGCTAAGTTGTTGGCTAGATGATCATGGTTGTTTAATTAGGATATTGCATAATGTACTTTTGTGATTGACAGATTCTTAGATGTGGTTTGCAACAAAGTAGAGGTTATGATTCTAAGTTTGAATTTGATTGAGTCCCTGCTTTTTAAAACCTCTTTCATAAAGACTGCATGTGTGTTTGCTTGAGGACAAGCAAAAGGTTAAGTCTGGGGGAGTTGATATACCATGGATTTTACCCATTTTTACCCATGGTATATGAGTATTTTTATTACTATTATCTATGTTTTGGAGTCTATTAGGTATGTTTTCAGGCTCAGGAGCATTTTGGAGAAAAGTAATGTTTTAGGTGCCTTTTTGGAGCTTAAAGAAGAGTTCACCCAAGATCAGACCAGAGGTCGACATCCGTAGCTACACATCGATCGATGCACATTCCGTGCTATCGATCGACACACATTTGCCGAAGGACGATACATCGAGATCATAATCGATCGATGTACATCCAGTACTATCGATCGATATCGAGCGGCGAAAGAAGACAAGTTGGACATTGCCGAACTTGAAGCCCACGACATCACATTTTTACAAGATTACCCTTGACGAGTTTTTAACCTAATGAACTCATATTTATATTTGCCTAAGTGTTTTTGGCAAAAGAGAGCTTTTTACCACCATCTTTTTTACACATTTCTTTTACCATTGTTTCATTACTTTGCAAGTTCTCAATAAAGTTCTATTCAGTTCTTAATTCTTGTTCTTCTTAACAAAGGTTATAGGATTCTAGATCTAGAGGAAAGATCCAAAGAGATTTGTGATTTGAACTTAAGTGTTCATTCCTCTAATAGATCTATGAACTCCTATTATTACCTTGTTACTATGAATCACTTAGCCATGTCTGAGTAGATTCACTTGTTAGATTTAGGGTTTAAATAGGATATGAGGGATTAGCCCCAACCTACATCTGCTATAGTTGTGATATTTATTGTTAGGATTGTTCACTAATGCTTTTTCTAACATGAACTTGGATAGCATTATTCATTTAATATAATTCCTGATAACATCCTAAACATGCTATGACCTTCTTGAGACAAGCGAAAGCTGATCTAAGATCATGGTGAGCACTGTATCAATTCGCGCATAAGTTCTGCTTAGAGTCGTATCGATTGATACTCATATAGAGTAATCGATCGACATAGCTAGAGGTGTATCAATCGATATTCCTATCGAATAATTGATCGATACTGTCGGCGATATAGCTGACCGCAAACACCATTTAGCATCTAAGTAATAGATGGTCTAAATATTGCGAGAGCTGATGGATTCATTTAATAGTGTTGAGCTCTGACATATCATGCAAGCAACTTGTTAGCATTTATAGTATTTATAATCCTGAATTCCTGAATACCTACCCTGAATCTAACTATTTTTCTTTATTTTCTTAACCCAAAACCTTTCAACTGAGTAATCTTACCATTACTCAAAAACCTGCATTTTACTTTAAACCATTTTCAACCTAGCATAGTCATAAGATTGCATCTTATTTGTAGACTAGCTCTCTGTGGATTCGACCCCTAAGTGCTACAACTGAACCTCTTATTTGAGTAAAGTCACTTATTAGGGATAAACATTTGAGTGATATCAATGCATAAATCGGGCGAGATTCCAGGAATGTCATCGAGAGAACATCCGAGAGCTTTGCGATACTTGCACAGCTTATTAAGGTACAAAGTTAGTTTTCCGTTAGTTAGGTTTGCATTGACTATGACAGGAAAGGAGTTATTGTAGAGAAAAGCGTCTTTGATTCCAGCTGGAAGTTGTTTTATTTCAACTTTCGGTACTTTTTCCGAGCCCAGCCGTCCGATGCAAGAGGGTGTCGATCGACATTATCCGATAGGTATCGCTCGACTTTTATTGTGAATTCATCATGTTCTTCCTTGTCAACATGCATGACTTCCTTACTGGCATCCATTAGTCGAGTGTACTCATCAACTCTGTCATCAATACTGAAAATATTTCCTACAGGAGCCATGAGTGTATTTTCTAAGGGATTGTTAGAACACATATCAATGAAAGATTGGTCAACTGCATCGGATAAGTGATCTATAAAGAAGGTTTGGCCATCAATCAAAGGTTTCCTGACTAGATTTTCCATGTCGAAAGTCATGGACAAATCTCTGATGTTCAGGGATATACGCCATTTCCTAACATCAATGATTGCACCGGCTGTGGCTAGGAACGGCCTTCCCAGAATTAGAGAATATTTAGGTTCATGCCTATACTTCAGCACTACGAAATCCGTAGGTATATAGAATTCATTTATCCTTATGGGCACATCTTCAAGAACACCTTCTGGAATCCTAACAGAACTATCAGCTAGAACGAGGGTGATATTTGTGGGTATAATGTATTAAATTTACACTAGAGCCTAGATCACAGAGAGATCTCTGGAACCGCTCATTGTGGATGTTGCAATCCAAAACAAAACTACCAGGGTCTGGTTGTTTAATTGGGATTCTTTCTTGAATCATGGCGCTTACTTCTTCGGAAACCACCATGAAACTGTTTTCCGATGATGGAGAACTTTTGGATACCATGTCTTTCATATATTTCTCAATGGAAGGTGAAACTTTCATGGCATCGCTCAATGGCATTTCAACTGTAATTTTGTCGAGGGCTTTCTTGCAAATCGCTTTATCCATTTCTCGTTTAGTCTGCGACTTGTTGGGAAGGAAGGGTGGAAAGGTTCTATACACTCTCTCTATTACCGGTTCAACGGGTGTTGATTTTGGTTTAGAAGGTGCAGAACGTCGATCGACGTTGTCATCACCACGTCGATCGATTTCATTTTTCTCACGTCGATCGATACTTTTATCACCTCGTCGATCGACGGTTACCTCTTCTTCGTCCTTGTCGCTAAGGCTAATCGGTTCATAATCATCGAGAGTTATTGTTTTGGATCTGCTTTTTCCGGTTCTCTCAATTTCAGCGAGTTCGTCATTAGTGGCGCTTTCTTTTGTAATTGGAACAAGGCGTTTCCCGCTCCTTAGTAGCACAACGCAGACTTGATGTTTTGGGTTTGTGTCAGTCCTTGCAGGGAGACATCTTTCTTGCTTTCGTACAAACCAATCTTCATGCGAAACTCGGCTATCCAAAATTTTTACATGATCACTCAGAGTTTCAAACATATCATGCAAATGAGAGTACACGGAATCCAATTTTACATCAAAATCCGCACTCATCTTGTACTGGTTTTTAGAACTTGTCCCATCATAGATTCCACTTTGCTCTCATGGGTCTGTGCTGCCTTGTAGCTTCCTATAAAGCTTATGTTTCTCTGCTGATCAGCAAATCTCTCAGAATTTTGATCTTCATTCGAATTCTTGGTCATCTTACTCCTTTCAAGATCAGCCTTCTTGGTACTAGTGCTAGTCGCCACATTTTCAATTAGCTTTGTAGCCTCTCCAGGACTCCTAGTTTTAAACTTACCTTGACTCGCAATATCTAAAGTCGCCTGGTAGGTCCAATCGAGACCTTTGAAGAAAAAATTAAGTAGCTGAATCTCAGAAAACCCATGGTGTGGGCAGTCATGCTGGTAGGATCGAAATCTTACCCAAGAAGCCTTAAAAGCTTCTGTGGGAACCAGAATTCACACTGTCGATTTTAATGAATAAATATGGAGGAAAACCGAGTACCCGATCTTCCTTGAAGGCCCAAATTCTCTGCGTAATCACTTAAGAACAATAAGAAGATAGACAGCAAGACGAAAATAGATAGTCGCTCAGAGGCGTTTTATTAATTGAATAATATGAGTACAAGATTTCTCCGAGAGGAGTAGATATATGCTAACTATCGGAAAACATAACAGGAGGCGGCCAAGACGTCCTAACCTTGCCGTGCTAGTCTAACCACCTAAGTCCTATGTTCTCTAAGCTAGCAGGAGTTCTCTAAGTCTAAATTCTCGGATCCTTTTTCTTCAGCTCCAGCTCTCCTTATATAGTTCCTTTAGGTCGGTGGCCCGTTTACCCTTTTGCCTTTGGGCCCAAGTTTATCTCTTTTTGGAAATATTCCGTTTTCTTTCGATCTTCATAGTTATCCTCGAATCTCCGATGTTTATCCTTGGAAACTTTACATTTATCCCGTTCTCGTGTGTTAGGATAAACTGTCGTAGTTTCTAATGGGCTTGGGCCATGAAAGCCGTGGATTGGCCTTCAGGCATGTTTAGGTCCTCGCGGCCTGTTCTAGGCCTTTCGGGTGTTCTTACGATTTTCTCGGTCTTAGTCTCAAAGCTTCGGAAACAACTCCGATCAAGACGAAACGAGAAATACAGGATCCGAAGGTCAGGCAACGCAACAATACGAAAGGCGTAAGAGCCGAAATGAGTCGGACTGACCGTGATTGGATCCTCCTCGTCCCGTGGACGGGACGACCTTAGCACGCACCGTCCTCTCCCACGGGCGAGGTGGCCTCGGTGCGGCCCGTCCTCGCCCACGGGCGAGGTGGCCTCGGTGCGGCTCGTCCTCGCCCGTGGGCGAGGTGGCCTCGGTGCGGCTCGTCCTCGCCCACGAGCGAAGTGGCCTCGGTGAGGCTCATCCTCGCCCACGGGCAAGGTGGCCTCAGTGCGGCTTGTCCTTGCCCACGGGCGAGGTGGCCTTGGCCCGGCCCATCCTCGCCCACGGGAGAGGTGTGATGCACCTCAGTACGTGGAGCAGTCCGTTGAATAAGACCAGCATGGTGATCAGGACGTTCCGATCAGTTCAACCGAGGTTCGGCCGTCCGACCGTACCGAACGCACTGACCGAGCCGTGAACCGGATCGACCTGCGTACGTCCGGAAAGGAGCTTCGTCTGGATCCACGTCCGGACGACCGATCTGACCGTACTAAAGCCCGGCTTCCCCGTCCAACTCGTCAAGATAAGAAGAATGATCGAGCCAGAAACCAGTTCGAACACACCAAGTCCGGATCAGACCGTGCCTTCTCGTTTCTGACCCGACTTGGCCGTACCGCGTGCACTCCCGACTGTACCGCCAAACGTACTGATGAGATTTCTGATCAATTTGATCCGATTGTCGAGTTTGATCATCTGGATTTCTCTAAGGCAAGGATATTTAAGCTTTCTGAAGATCTAGGCCACATTTGGAACAGTTCCGTTCATGAAGATCTTTCACCCTTTAATGAAGCCTGTCCGGTCCGTGTGCTGCTCCTTACCACGGGACGTACCACTGGGTTCATCGAACCTGGATAAGAGTAGCCGAAGGGATCATTTGACCAGTCAAGCAGTCAAACTCTTGAATATGTGCCTTTGACTAGATCTGGTCCAACTTATGATTTTTTTGTCTTGTTTTCCTCATTTTCTATTTAATGTTCTTTGACCACAAGTTGTATAAATATGAGAACTCTTTGACCAAAAGATTCAAAAGATTGATTTGAGGATTGGTGGTGGAAGAGAAAACCTGCTGGCTGAGGAGAAATCCAGTCTTTGAGGTGGTTAATACGGATTTCAAAACCAAAAGTTCTTCTTTTCTTTCTATCTTCAAAACACTTGTTTGCTTGGATCTGCCCATTGGGATTCCGAGATCTGTCTTTCTTAGAACCTTGAGCATAAGACTTTGAGTGATCACCATAAAAACCGAGAGAAACACTTGTGTGGGTGAGGACAAACACTCGAGAGTGTGAGGTTCTATTTAAACTTTTTGTGTTTTAAAGACTTTTCAGGAATCATGAGCAGTGAGGATGAAAGGAGCCGACCAGAAAACTCCTATGCTGGTTTATCTAACTTGCAGATGCGGGATTTGAATGACAATATTACTAACCTTGTGAATTCAGGTTTGGAACAGATTCATCAACGCCTCGATGAGATGCAGGTGAGCCAAACCCAAACCAGAACCGGAGCCAGAAGAGATGGACCAAGGAGAAACCATCGGACTGATCCAGATGAGGATTACCAAGAAGAAGATATCCGTTCCATCAACCGCCCTAGACCTAGGCATCAAAATCTAGGTGGTGTCAATCCTTTTGCTAGGGAAGAACGTGATGAACGTCCTGACAATGGATTAGGTGGATTGAAATTTAAAATTCCAAGTTTTGATGGTAAAAATGATCCTGATGCTTTCCTTGAATGGGAAAGAAGAATTGAACTAGTGTTTGATTGTCAAAATCTTTCGGATCTTAGAAAAGTTAGACTTGCTGCTGCTGAGTTTACTGGCTATACTATTAATTGGTATGATCAAGTGTTGACTCACAGGAGGAGAACAGGTGAAAGGCCAATCGAGACATGGGACGAGCTCTCCATGCTGATGAGGAGACGATTTGTGCCTACCCATTACCACCGAGACCTCCATCAGAAACTCAGACGCCTGCTGCAAGGAGCCAAGTCAGTGGAGGATTACTACAAGGAGATGGAGATTCTGATGATCAAAGCGGATGTGGATGAACCAATGGACGCCACCATGGCTCGTTTTCTTTCAGGTCTTAACCGAGACATCCAAGACCGCATGGAACTTCAGGAGTATGGTAGTGTGGAGCAGATGCTACACAAGGCCATCCTGATCGAACAGCAAGTCAAAAGAAAGGGCAAGCCAGCATTTGCTCCAAAACCATCCTTTCCAACTAAGTCCAACTACCAAGACAAAAGGTAAGTCTTCTTCCACAACAAATACTGCTTTGAAAACTGATGCTTCTACTCGTGTTGACAAAGGAAAAACAGTTGAGATTCCTAGCCGAGCAAGAGACATCAGGTGCTTCAAGTGTCAAGGTCTAGGACACTATGCCAACAAATGTCCAAACCAACGTGTGATGATTCTTATGGACAATGGCGAAGTGGAGTCAGAGGAGGACAAGGAGGAAAAGGAGGATATCGGTCCCATTTTTGATGAGGATGAGGAAACTTTTGATTACCCAGCCAGTGGCCCACTCCTTGTCACTAGGAAACTCTTAGACGAGCCTGTCTTTGATGAGGAGTTTGATGGGGTGATCAATGAATTCTGTTCCACCTTTGTGAAGGATTCAGGTCCGATCTATGACGAGGAAAATTTCAGCTACCCAGCATCTGATCCTCTTCTTGTCACTAGACGTTCCTTGAGTGTTCAGCCCAAAACCGTTGAGAAAGAGCAAAGGGAGAATCTTTTTCACTCTAGATGTATTATTTCTTCTAAAGTTTGCTCTTTGATTATAGATGGTGGAAGTTGTACTAACGTGGCTAGTGACACTCTTGTCAAGAAGCTTGGTCTTGTTAGTCGACCCCTTTCTAAACCTTTCAGGTTGGAGTGGTTGAACGAAGAAGGAGAGCAGTACGTTCGGGAACAAGTTACTGTCCCACTCAACATCGGCCGGTACGAGGATGAGATCGTGTGTAATGTCCTACCAATGGACGCTTGTCACATACTTTTGGGTCGTCCTTGGCAGTTTGACAAAAGGGCCGTACATGATGGGTTTACTAACCGGCATTCTTTCGATCACAAAGGAAAGAAAATCACCTTGGTCCCTCTCTCGCCCATGGAAGTTCACCAAGACCAGATTCAGCTCAAGAAGGGTCGTGAACAAGAATCTAAATCCGACAAGGCTGAGACTTCAATCAGAAATTCCAATTTCTTCATCAAGCAAAGTCAGGTAAGAAAGTCCCTTTGCACCAACAAGCCTTTTCTTTTACTAATTTGTAAAGAATCTCTCTTGGCTTCATCTTCTTCTAACATTGCACCGGATATTCCGAGTGATTTGCAAGGACTTTTGCAGGAATTTGCTGATGTATTTCCAGAAGAAAACCCAAGAGGTTTGCCACCCATCCGAGGCATTGAACACCAGATCGACCTCGTTCCGGGTGCCTCTTTACCAAACCGTCCAGCTTACCGCACGAACCCTGTTAAGACTAAGGAGCTTCAGAAACAGATTAAAGACCTACTTGACAAAGGTTATATCAGGGAGAGCCTTAGCCCTTGTGCTGTACCAGTTCTGCTCGTGCCAAAGAAGGATGGTTCATGGCGGATGTGTGTGGACTGTAGAGCGGTAAACAACATCACGGTAAAGTATCACCATCCTATACCTCGTCTTGATGATATGCTTGATAAACTGCATGGTGCTTGTGTCTTTTCTAAGATAGATTTGAAAAGTGGTTATCATCAAATTAGGATGAAGGAAGGAGATGAGTGGAAAACGGCCTTTAAAACTAAACTAGGATTGTATGAATGGTTAGTTATGCCTTTTGGCTTGACAAATGCACCTAGTACATTTATGCGCCTAATGAATCATGTCTTGAGATCCTTCTTAGGTCACTTTGTTGTTGTTTATTTTGATGATATATTGATTTATAACAAAACCCTTGAATAACACCAAATGCACTTGAAATCCGTCCTTGAGGTCCTTAGAATGGAACGCTTGTTTGCTAACCTTGGAAAGTGTTCTTTTGGTACAGATCAAGTTGTTTTCCTAGGTTTTGTTGTAGGAAAAGATGCCCTGAAGGTGGATGAAGAAAAAGTCAAGGCAATCCGTGACTGGCCAATTCCTAAGTCCGTGAGTGAGGTTCGGAGCTTCCATGTCCTTGCTGGCTTTTATAGATGGTTCGTTCAGAACTTCATTTCTATTGCTGCTCCTCTCACTGAAATCATCAAGAAGAACGTGGGATTCAAATGGGAAAAAGCACAACAGGATGCCTTCCAAATCCTTAAAAGGGAGTTGACTCAAGCCCCTCTTCTTTCTTTACCAGATTTTTCTAAAACTTTTGAGATTGAGTGTGATGCTTCTGGAGTTGGTATAGGTGCTGTTCTTATGCAGGACAGGAGGCCAATCGCATATTTCAGTGAGAAACTTGGTGGAGCCACACTGAACTATCCGACCTATGACCAAGAACTCTATGCCTTAGTAAGAGCACTCCAAACTCGGCAGCATTACCTCTGGGCGAAGGATTTTGTCATTCATACTGACCATCAGTCCTTGAAGCAACTATAGGGTCAGCAGAAACTGAACAAACATCATGCTCGTTGGGTGGAGTTCATAGAAACCTTTCCATACGTAATAAAGTATAAACAAGGTAAGGAAAACGTTGTGGCCGATGCCTTATCACGCAGGTATGTCCTACTTTCAGCTCTTGAAACTAAACTTCTTGGTTTTGAATTCATCAAAGACCTCTATGCTTCTGATCAGGATTTCAAAGAAGTATTTATGAAAAGTTCCAAAACTGCCTATGGGAAGTATTATCAGATTTCTGGTTTTCTGTTTTATGATAACCGTTTGTGTGTGCCCCAATGCTCGTTGAGGGAATTGTTTCTCAGGGAAGCTCACGGAGGTGGTCTGATGGGACACTTTGGTGTGAAAAAAACTTACAAGGTTGTGTTTGATCACTTCTATTGGCCGAGCATGATGAAAGATGTTGAGAGGATTTGCAGCCGATGTGTTGTGTGTAAAAAGTCCAAATCCAAAGTCTTGAACCAAGGTCTGTACACTGCCCTTCCTGTTCCTTCTCATCCTTGGGTGGACATATCCATGGACTTTGTACTTGGATTGCCGCGATCCAAGTCAGGTAAGGACTCTATCTTTGTAGTGGTTGATCGGTTTTCAAAAATGTCTCATTTCATTGCATGCCATAAGACTGATGATGCCACCCATATTGCTGAATTGTTCTTTAAATAAGTGGTTAGATTGCATGGAATGCCTAAGACCATAGTTTCAGATAGAGATGCTAAGTTTCTTAGCTACTTTTGGAAAACCTTGTGGTCAAAATTAGGTACTAGACTATTGTTCTCTACTACTTGCCATCGTCAGACCGACGGTCAGACCGAGGTAGTGAACCGTTCATTGTCTGCCTTGCTTAGGTCATTGTTTAAGAAAAATTTGAAGTCTTGGGAAGATTGTCTGCCGCATGTAGAGTTTGCATATAACCATTCATTGCATTCATCTACTCAGTTTTCACCATTTGAAGTTGTTTATGGATTTAACCCTCTCTATCCACTTGATCTTTTACCTCTTCCTTTGAGTGAACGTGTTAGCACAGATGGCAAGAAAAAGGCGGACACGATCAAGAAGATGCATGAACAAGTCCGAGCTAATATCATGGCCAGAACAGAAAGATACAATTGACAGGCCAACAAGAAGCGTAAGGAAGTTGTCTTTGAAGAAGGGGATTTTGTTTGGGTCCATTTGAGAAAAGAAAGATTTCCGGAAGAAAGAAAATCCAAGCTCATGCCCCGTGTTGATGGACCTTTCCAGATCATCAGAAAAATCAGTGACAATGCGTATCAATTGGATCTGAAAGGTAAGTATGATATTTTTTCAAGTTTCAATGTTTCTGATCTATCTTCTTTTCATGTAGATGTTCCGGATTTGTGGACAAATCCTCTTAAAGAAGGAGGGAATGATGCACCTCAGTACGTGGAGCAGTCCGCTGAACAAGACCAGCATGGTGATCAGGACGTTCCGATCAGTTCAACCGAAGTTTGGCCGTCCGAATGTACCGCACGCACTGACCGAGCCGTGTACCGGATCGACCTGCGTACGTCCGGAAAGGAGCTTCGTCTGGATCCACGTCCGGACGACCGATCTGACCGTACTAAAGCCCGGCTTCCCCGTCCAACTCGTCAAGATAAGAAGAATGATCGAGCCAGAAACCAGTTCGAACGCACCAAGTCCGGATCAGACCGTGCCTTCTCGTTTCTGACCCGACTGGGCCGTACCGCGTGCACTCCCGACTGTACCGCCGAACGTACTGATGAGCTATCTGATCAATTTGATCCGACTGTCGAGTTTGATCATCTGGATTTCTCTAAGGCAAGGATATTTAATCTTTCTGAAGATCTTAGCCACATTTGGAACCGTTCCGTTCATGAAGATCTTTCATCCGTTCATGAAGCCTGTCCGGTCCGTGTGCTGCTCCTTACCACGGGACGTACCACTGGGTTCATCGAACCTGGACAAGAGTAGCCGAAGGGATCATTTGACCGGTCAAGCAGTCAAACTCTTGAATCTGTGCCTTTGACTAGATCTGGTCCAGCTTATGATTTGTATGTCTTGTTTTCCTCATTTTCTATTTAATGTTCTTTGACCACAAGTTGTATAAATATGAGAACTCTTTGATTAATAAAGCAATCGATTTTTCCTTATAATTTTGAGTCTTTTCTCTTTGTTCTTTGTTTAGAACATTTCTTGTTTATCTTGGTGTGGTTAGCTCCGAGTAAACGCCTCGTTCTTGTTGGACCGGTGAGTCATATCCGGCAACAACTCGAGTTTGCTTCTTTGTCGGACCTGTGAGTCATATCAGGCGACATTCAAGCCCTTGGCAGTATCATTGGGTCTTTCCACAACCCTTTGTGTTGTCATACATTCCATCAGTTCTCCATTCGGAGTTCATATCCAATCATACCGGTCGAGTAGCGTTTCCTAGGGTTCATCAAGGTGGCCTCGGTGTGGTCCATCCTCGCCCACGGGCGAGGTGGCCTCGGCCCGGCCCGGCCCGTCCTCGCCCACGGGCGAGGTGGCCTCGGTGAGGTCTGTCCTCGCCCACGGGCGAGGTGGCCTCGGCCCGGCCCGTCCTCGCCCACGGGCGAGGTTGCCTCGGTGCGGTCCGTCCTACCCCACGGGTGAGGTGGCCTCGGCCCGGCCCGTCCTCGCCCACGGGCGAGGTGACCTCGGTCCGACCAATCCTTGCCCACGGGCGAGGTGACCTCGGCCCGGCCGGTCCTCGGCCACGGGCGAGGTGGCCTCGATCTGGCTCGTCCTTGGTCCATCTTCCTTTCGTACCAATCTTCCCGAAGACCCTCGTGCACGAACACTTGTATTCTTTCGATCTTTCTTTCGGGAAATATTTCGTGAAGAATTCGGAGAAGTGATAATCTTAGCCGTTGATTTTGAGATAACCGTTTTTGACCCCAACAGCTTCAATGGTGACTTGAGAGAAATTATAGATTTTATTCCTAAATTCCTCGGTTAGTGCATCATCGAAGAAGTTGTTGAGGAAAGCACTTTTGATATCGCTCCAGCAAGTCAAAGATCCTGGATTCAATTGTTTCAGCCAGTGAGTCGCATCTCCAGCAAGAGACTGCTGGAAGAGCTTGCAGAATAAGTAATCTTCAGAGACTCCGTGCATCTTGATCTTAGACAAAAAGTCCTCAAGTGCTTCAATATGGTCTATGAGATTTTCATGAGGAAGACCATGAAAGTTATGCTGACCTACTAGGGAGAAGTATTTAGGTTTCAGCTCAAAGTCTTTCCTCTGAATTGGTGGTGGGCGGATCGCAGACCTGTTAGTGTAAAACCGATCAGGTATGCTGTATTCTCCAAACATTTGGTGGTGCTCCAGCCCATCATTCAAAAAAATGGCTATTCCAACAGGAATTGCGGCCCTAGGTCTATGACTAATTTGGTTTGATGCATTGCATACTCGATCCTTCGGATCCCCTAGAACTACTTTCCCATAATTAAAATCGGTAAGTACAGACTTACCTGCTTCCGGCCGGTCGGTATCGATCGATTTGTGTAATCGTGCGTCGATCGATTCCTGTGTATCCGCGTCGATCGATTCCGGCAGGAAAGTGTCGATCGCTTCGTACGTCGATGCATCGCTCGATGTGTTCGTCATCTTGTCGATCGATGCTCGACCGAAACTTGTGTTCCTCTCCTAAAGTACATGTGTCAGCAGGGAAAGATAAAAAACTTTTAAGCAAACAGAAATTAAAATCTAGACTATATTCTAAACTTAATCTAATGTTAATAAGAAAGAGTCCCCGGCAATGGCGCCAAATTTGATATCACCAAATTGTCCTAAGGAGTGAATTACTCTCTCAAATAAGAGGTTCAGTTGTAGCACTTAGGGATCGAATCCACAGAGACTCTAGAATTACACAATAGATTTATAGTCTTCGAAATAAAGCTAGACAAACAGGTTTTAAGCAGTAAACGAAGGGGTGAGCAAGGCAGTTGCTCGATTGGTTTGATTTGAGGTTGTTAACAGGAGAAAAGGTAGCTAGATTCAGGTATTATCTTAGGTATGACAAGCATGCAAGCTATTTAAGGTTTTTAATATTCATAGTTCTCGAAGTCAAACTTTAGTAAAATCAATTGGATTATCTTCAACTAGATCTTAGATCTCAACTCTCGTATTTCGATCTAAAGAAAGTGTCGATCGATTATTCAATGAAATATCAATCGATACACCTTTCACAATATCGATCGATTCGACGATTGTCGTGTCGATTGATATCGCTTCTAGCGAGCTTTAAGAATCGGGTTTGATAGGTTATCTAATCTTACTAGATCCACTCTCGTAAGCTCTAGTTAGATTAGATCATGCTAGTTTAATTTCAGGTATTTGGTCAAGTTATCACTTATTCCAAATTAATCCTAAGATCTAAGTCAAGCGTGATCAATCCTAAACATAGCATTAAGAACAACTAGATGAAGAACCATATTTTAAACACCCTAATAACAATTCATATTAGCAATACATAATCAACCTATGAGAAACCTAAATCTAACAGCAAGTTTAGTCAAACATATTCATAAGAAAAATCATGATGGTCTGATTAATACTGCAATATAATAATAGAAGAACAGAATATAGTAAAGTAACAAAGGGAGTTCAAGATCTTCCCTCTCTCAAGGAACTCATATCTCTCTCTCCAATCCTAAGCTTTCTCTCTCTATAGTACGAAGCATAGCCGTCAACAATGGCTTAGAAAACATAAAATAGGGTTTACATTTGTCCAGGGATATTCTGGCAATTTGTGGTGACTTCTGGGCCTAAGTAAGTCATAAAATATATCAAGCCCACTTCCTGGCATCAGTGTCGATCGATATGAAGCTTTCTACATCGATCGACATACGTTCCTCTTCTCGACAGCTTCTTCTCGCAAGGCAGACTGACCACTCTCCAGTAAAACGGATATAACTTCTGCTACAGGATGATGATTGACCCTAAACCGGTGGAATTGGAAAGATTACTCAAAGCTCTATTTTGTGTCAAAAGATGAGATAAATCTAACGGTGGGAAGGCCTCCATCCATAGCTAAACATCTGACACATCTGTGTAGTTCTGCATCTCAAAAAGCTCCAAAAGGCACCAAAATCACCGCTTTCCTCCAAATCGTACCTGAACCTGTAAATACTCTAAAAAGAATATAAAACATAATAAACATAACTTAAAACACCTATAAACCAGGGACTGTAATCCCTGAACCTGAAGCTGCAGCTACAAGAACTTTGGCTGATTACAACCGTCCAGATAAGTTCTATGCCAACAGATCAGCCATTCACCCTCCAGCTATTCAGAGAGGCACTTCCGAGTTGAAGCCGCAGTACTACACACTTGTGGGACAGACACCCTACTGTGGGTTATCTCACGAGCATCCTATGGACCATCTGGAGAGGTACGAGGATCTCATATCTGCTATCAAAGCCAACGGAGTCCCTACAGACTCTCTTCTCTGCAAGCTCTTCAAGTACTCTCTTGCTGGAGAAGCTTCGAGTGGCTTAAGAAGCTACCACCGGGATTTCTTACATCCTGGAGCGACATCAAGAACGCATTCCTGCGTAACTTCTTTGATGACGCACGCTCTGAAGACTTGAGGAGAAAGATTGCTACATTCATTCAGGAACCTGGAGAATCATTCAAGAACTCCTAGATCAGATTCAAGTCTTACCAGCAAGATTGTCCACACCATGGATTCAACCAAGCGAGCTACTTAGCACTTTCTTCAGAGGCATCGCACAACAATATCAGATGGTGCTGGATACAGCTAGTGAAGGCAACTTCAACACCAGGAATCCAGAGGAAGCTGTGACACTTATAGAGAACTTTGCATCCAGAAACAACACCAAGAACACTGATTTTGACAGAAGGAAATCTGCAGCATTCCTTGGAAAGGAGCAGATGGATAAAGTAAAAGCAAAGCTGGATAGTGTTCACAGGCTGCTAAGGGAAGCAAGTTTGCTCAGTAGAAGATGCAGAAGCTGTAGATGCAGAGGATGATAACATAGAAGAGGATGTGAACTTCATCAGTGGAGCTGGATTTCAGAGGTCTGGAAACCAGGGCAGAAACAGAAACTTCTTTGGACAAAGAAGTAACTTCAACCAGAATTCATAGAAGCCCTCCAACAACAAATACAGCAGCAACTTCAATAACAACAGGAGCTATAGAAATTCATCTTACCAGAATCGACCACCACCAACTCAAGAGAGCAAGATAGAAGCCATGCTTGACCAGGTTCTTGAAGGTCAGCAGAAGCTAATAGTGGATTTCAATGGGAAGATTGATGTTGTCTACACCAACCTGAACACAAAGTTTGAAGCTTTGAGCACTCATGTGAAGAATTTAGAGACTCAGGTGGTTCAGACAGGAGAAGCTTTTAAGAAGCAAGAAGCCTTAACAAGGGGGATAGGTGAAGAAGCAACAAAGCACCACGTGAATGCCATCATAGATGATGATTTCTTGCAAGTGGTGAAGCATGAGAAGCTGCAAGAAGGAGATTTTGAAGTAGAAAGCTCCATTAGTTTTGGCGGGTCACATCGGTGTCGATCGATGTCGCCTAGTGACAATCAATCGATAGACCATACACCCTGCCGATTGACGAGCTTTGACGAGCATCGATCGATGCCATCAGCAGAATCGAGTGCTTCGTACAATGCCGTGAGGATAATGACTCACGAGGAGTTTGTAGCAAGACACCCGCATCCACCCAGCCTTTTTTGCGTCAAAATCGATCGGCATCAAGAACCAGCCATCGATCAACAGAGAGATGCTGATATCAATCGGTAACCTCCAGCACCCATTGATCGACGTGAACCTCTCACCTACTGAGTGCATTTAGCAAAGATTGATGCAGAATGACTCAATGCACTTAGACAACAATCCAAACCTTCAGATACACCACCAGACACCACCAGCACTCAACCTAAGGATGCACCAGAGCCTATGGAAGTTGATAAAGCTAATGAAGGGAGAACCTTGAGGAAGAGGAAAGAAAAGGTTCCCAAGCATATGAAGAGGGTAGTCAATGAGAAGGAGTTGGATAGCTTCACAAAGAGAGTTCCAAGAATCCGACTTGAGAAACCTTTTGAAGAAGCCTAGTTTACCCACAGGTTTTGGATGTTTTTCATAGAAACCAAGGAGACTGAAGAAGATGTTAGGAGAATGTTTCATCAGGTCAGAGAAAAGATGAAGCAGCAGATCACATTGAAGAAGAAGAGTGATCCTGGGACGTTACAGTATCCTGCATAGTGCAAGGTATCACATTCCCACGCGCTCTCTACGATACAGGAGCTGCAGTAAGCATTAATATCATGCATATTTACATGATTTTAGCCATTCATTCTTGTACATTTTGATCATGTAGATTAGGAATTAGACATCTTTAGAGTCCATATTGCATTCATTGTCCTTATTAGGTGTTGGAGTGTGCCATGGAGTGAATGGAGGTGTTTGGGAGTTTTGTGGCCTAAAAAGAAGTGAAGAATGGAGTTTGGCCGAGCAAAGACAAGCCAGACCATGTTTCGGGCGAGAGCTGGTCGAAGAAGAAGTCACCCGGGGAGAAGGCCGCGGGTAAGCCTACCCGCGCGCAGCCAAGACGCAACCAGGATGAGAAACCACGCTGGGAGAAGGCCGCGGGACAGGCCACCCGTGCGGCCGCGGGACAGGCCACCCATGCGGCCGGGCGAGAGCTGTTCGAGGAAGAATTCTACGCGGGTCAGTATGTGCGGGTTGGACGGCCTGATCTACCCTGAGCGCTTTTCTGGTTTTTGATTGAAAATGAAGTGTTTCCAAGGCCCTTTATGTCATTTGTCTTAATTTTTAAGGGTTTCCAAGGACCATATACATACTTTTGTAAGCCCAAAGTTGGGAGGAGGCCCTTTTCTCTCTATAACTCAAAAACCTCTTTGGAAAAGATTGATCCTTTAATCTATTTTCATCTTTTAATCTTGTGTTCTTGAGTGTTTATTTCTTTCTAATCGTTGTTTAACCTTGAATCATCCATGGTTTTTGGGTTATTCAAGTATATTAGTGAGTAGTCTACTTTTGGATTCATGGGTTAGGGAGACTAAGGGTGATTAAGTGTAGATCTAAGGTGTTTAGTGTAGATCTTTCTTATTCCTTGCTTGTAGAGTGATCTTAAAGATATATTAGAGTTGGCCTCTACAATCTAGAGCTTTAGGCATTTTGCACTCACAAGGTGTTTGATGAAATGCCTGAACCAACTCTCCAATGCAATGCTTTTAGCTTGCCTTGGCCAAAGACATTGATGACAAGGGAGCTAAGATTGCTATTAAACCTATTCCTAATGATTGCTTTAGTAACATTCAACCAAAGACATTTGATGCTTTAGTTGCTTTAGAAAATGAATATTCATCTAGACATAGGGCTGGTTTAGTATTGTGTTTAGGCATAAGGTTTAAGATTGATTGTTTGTTTGACATCTTAGATTGAAACGTGATCACCCAAGATCTAATCCCTAGTCCCATGAGTCCTCTCGTCTCACTTTGATAGAAAGCTTGCTCTTTATTGCATTTCTAGTCTAGTTGTAGTTCAATATCACTTCGCTCATTGATTGCACTTAGCTTGAGCATGGTCTTGTATTCCCTTTGCATTATAATCACCTAGAATTGGTTCGACAATCTCTTATACTACTTTGATTTGATTAAGGACCCTTGAAAAGTCCTACATCAAATTTGGCGCCGTTGCCAGTTCTAAATTGATTTTGACATTGGGATTTAATCACTTGCTTGAGACTAAGTCTTGTTATTTTTTATCTAGTTACTGATTCTCCGTCCTCCTCTCCTTGTGCATTTCAGGTGTATCAAATTGAGGAGCAGAAAGGTTCATCAAGCCTTGCTCCAAGAGTTGAAGACATTGTTGCACTTGAAAGGGAGATAACAAGAAAGTAAAGAGAAGAAGAGCAACAGGCTAACTTACAGAGATTGGAGTTTGAGATGGAGCAACACCAGAATCAACCTTAAGATGGAGTTTCCCAAGAGGGAAATGGCCAAGAGCTGCAAACCTTAGGCCACAGAATCCACAGCGCCAAGCCAGAGGTATTGGGACCTATGACCAGCCTCACATACATGGTCATAGGCTGGGCATCAAAGCACCAGCTGTGGAGAACAACAACTTTGAGATCAAGGCAGGGCTGATCCACAAGATAGAGAACAACAAGAATCATGGCCTGGCTGTGGAAGATCCTCTTGATCACTTGGATCAGTTTGACAAGTATTGTGGCTTGTCCAATACTAATGGAGTCTCTGAAGATGCCTTCAAGCTGAGGCTATTTCCTTTCTCTCTAGCCGACAAGGCTCACCAATGGGAGAAGGCTCTTCCAAGAGACTCTATCACCACTTGGAATGAGTGCAAGAAGGTCTTCCTTAACAAGTTCTTCTGTACCTCAGGGACAGCCAAGATCAAGAATCAAATCTTTGGGTTTCAGCAGAAGAAACCTTGAAGATTTTGGTGAATCATGGGAGATATTCAAAGGCTATTGGTCTCAATGTCCATATCATGGCTTCACCAAGGAGAGCCTACTTAGTACCTTCTATAGAGGTGCTCTACCAGAGTTCAGGAGCAGACTTGACACTGCTAGCAATGGTTCTTCCTGAGCAGAACTGAAGAGTATGCAGAAGAGACGGTGGAGAACATGGCTAAGAGTGATTCGGTCTAACAGTGAGGAGCATGATAGAAGGAACAGAGGAACTGGTGGAGATGATCAGCACACAAAGAAGGAGATCAAGTCTCTACAAGAGAAGATAGACATTCTTCTTTCTGATAAAGCTAAGCAAGAGAAGATGAACTTTGTCAGAAATCAGAACAAACAGGAGCATGCTGTGATCAACGAAGTTGATGGTTTAGAGGTCCAGGAGGAGCTATGCTTCATCAATGCTAATGGGACTTGGTACAGAAAGGAGCCCAACTTCCAGTACAACAAGTATCAGCAAAGGCCTTACTCCAACAATCAGCAATGAGGATACCAGGCCACGCAAAGCTACCCTCCTGGTTTCACCAACCAAGGCAACCAGTCTCCTAAGACTCAAGGAAGCTCTTCTCAAGCTCAAGCTCCAGATTCAAGTGTGGACTCCATGTTCAAGAAACTCTTGGAATTTCAAGCCATAAATGAGAAGACAATGGTTTATGAGTTCAAGAACATCCACACAAAGATTGATGGGAACTACTCTAACCTCAACAACAAGTTTCTACAACTTGCCTCTCACTTCAAAGCTTTGGAGAGTCAGGTTGCCTCTATGTCTTCATCTTTAAAGAGCCCAGTGGGATCTCTACCAGGAAAACCAGAAAAGAATCCCAAGGAGTCTTGCAATGTTGTCATCTCTACTACTTCTTCAGGGATTGAGCTGAGTGATCATGAGAAAGAGGTGGATGAGATTGAAAGACTCTTGTATGGAACAGAGATTGTTGCCAAGGCCTAATCAGGGATTGTGGTTGAAGCTGAAAGGAAGATTGAAGCTCAGATAGTGGACAGGGCTGAACACAATACTTTGGAGAGAGTTAAG
>JAATWR010000644.1:0-62297 GCA_018703725.1 Brassica juncea
GTAAGTCTTTACATAGAAGACTTAGCAGACGACTTCCTGTAAGTCATCTACGAAGAAGACTTTATCAGTAAGTCTCTGGTTAGTCTCTACATAGAAGACTTACCGGACGACTTACCTGTAAGTCCGTCTGGTAAGTCTGCTACATGAAAGACTACCATATACGACTTACCAGTAAGTCGTCTAGAAGGAAGACTTATCAGTAAGTCTTCTGGTAAGTCTTCTACATTGAAGACTTACCGGACGACTTACAGGTAAGTCGTCTGGTAAGTCTGCTACATAGAAGACTTACCGGACGACTTACCTGTAAGTCGTCTGGTAAGTCTGCTACATATAAGACTTACCGGACGACTTATAAGTCGTCTGGTAAGTCTTCTACAGACATAACTCATAGCAGAGACTTACACAGTCTTCCAGCCAGGATACGGAGGTCCGGAGGATGTTATACCACCAAGTTAGAATTTTACATGGTTTCTTGTCCATAGGTGTTCTATAATCATTGGAAACACAAAATGTAGAAAAGCAATCAGTTTTTGTAGACTAGAGCAAGCTATTATGGGAAAACCAATCACTTACGGATCAGTTTTCAACCAATCAGCTAGCTCCTTCAACTTCCTCTTGTCAATTGGTGCAAAAGGATTATAGCCTGGGAAAAGCTTTGGGTTGTTTGGAATGATCACTTGGCCGTGCTGTTTGCCGCATAAGGAGATTGCTGTGAGGCAGCAAGTCGCCTTGTTCGCTCACTCCTTGCTTTGCAAACTGCCAAAGCAGCTTTCCTCTTTTGCTGATATCTAACTTCCTCCTGCTGTACATCCTCCACCGTGGGTATATGTTGCTCCAAAAGAACCATGCTCGGTTCTGTAGCTTGTTCCTCCGGCATGCTCGGTGCTGGAGCTATATTCCTGGTCAATGAATGTAACACTAGACTAAGCTCTTTCGAGGAATCAAGCTCTTTCGAGGAACTAGCATCTCCGGACATTTGAGGAGCTTGTTCCTCCGGCAAGCTCTTCTTTCCCGCGTTCGCCCCATTAACACTTTCACTCTGCAATGTACAAGATGTGTTTATACAATATTAACCAAAACAAAGATCCATTTCAAAAAATATTAACCAAAGCTCAATTTTAAACATGAAACAAATCCATATACAGGAAACAAAGCTCCATTTCAAACATGAAACAAAATCCATATACAAGCACACATGTTATGACATACAAGAAACAATGTCAATCTAACTTTCACTTCTTTTTCTTACGACTTTTTCTACTCAATATCTTCTGAGAGGTGTTGGGAGAGGTACTAACCCCGGGTTCGTGCGTCGGTTAGGCGGAGAGGTAGTGTTCTGAAGATCATCGGATGATGTCCCTTTCCCTTTTTTGGTGATACCAACCACCTTCTCCAAAGCTTCCACCCTATCCGACAGATGCTTGAACTCCTTAAGGCACATCCCAAACCCTTCCCTCATGCAATCAGCTAGGTCCTTGAAGCATCTTTGAAAATCCTCTTTGGTCATCCCACCAACAGTCGTAGTCGCCTCTGTAGGAACCTCTTCACTAGCCTCTTCATGTGCCTCGGCAGGTGCCTCTGTAGGAGGCACAATAGTAGCCTCGGCAGGTGCCTCTTTACGAGATTTCTTCCGAGGTCTTGGACTGTCTTCCTTCACCACAACTATCTCTTCTTCTTCGCTGGACTCAGAAACCGCCGGCAAGCTCTTGACCCAAGTACCGGTGACTTCCCAGCAATCCATGGTCCACTTCCACGGTCTCTGATTAAACATGACTTTAATTATGTTCTCCGCGGCCGGGTCCTCAGCATCAGAGTCCCCATTGTGGAAACATTTCACCAATGTCCTTCTTCTCAACAAAGTTGATCACCGTAGTCTGCAGTAAATAGAAGATATGAAGTTTGATATTTGACGAATTAAGAAAGATGGAAAGAAAAAACTTCGCAGAAGACTTATAATTAAGTTGTCTGGAAAGTCTTCCAGTTGGACGACTTAGTGGAAGACTTATAATTAAGTCATCTGGATAGTCTTCCAGCTGGACGACTTAGTAGAAGACTTATAATTAAGTCGTCTGGATAGTCTTTCCAGACGACTTAATTATAAGTCTTCTACTTAGTCGTCCAGCTGGAAGTCTTTCCAGACGACTTAATTATAAGTCTTCTACTAAGTCGTCCAACTGGAAGACTTTCCAGACGACTTAATTATAAGTCTTCTGCGAAGTCTTTTGGATTGAAGTTTAAATACCTGTCTGCAGATAGCATCTTTAAAGCATCTGCATCCTTTGCGACCCATGTAAGCTAGTATCGGTGGAGACGGTCTGTTTGGTATGGGACTACCATAATTAGCACCCAATTCTGGCAGAGCTGTGTACACCCACACCTGGAGAGCTTGTACAAACCCATCAATAGTGTAACAGCCCGTAATATCTTTGCCTTTCACAGAGTCCATCAGCACCTTAAACGCGACTCTCCCCCATGGATAATTCTCAAACCGTTCTAACTCCATCACTAGCCTTGCCAGACTAGCCCGTGTAGGGGTTGAGCCCTTTCTCCCTTCAATGCATTCAGCGAAGATGGCAAGGTACCCGAGCCGCTTCCGATCATCCCGAGACCACCCTTCGCATCTCCCTAATGCTGTTATTATCTGCTCCGTAGATGGCCCAGCTTTGATATCAACTCCGAACTTCCCCAAGAAAGAAGCCAACTGGTTTGTAACAACACAGTTCGGTCTCTCAAGGTTCTCGATGTACTCGCAGTTTAGACCTGTGAGGTTTTCAAACTCTAACAGTGAAAACCTCACATGTTGTGGAGCAACGAGAGACCACAGCTAATGCTTCTTCTTTATGTTAAGCTGGAGACCGAGCATGTAGTGAACCAGCCTTGAAGCCCAACCAAATCCCAGCTCTTTGAACTTGATGAAAACTCCCAACTTCGAATCCTTCAGCTCTTCATATTCGTCATCATGAAGAGCATTCTTTAAACCAGTATGCAACTTCGTACAATCCGTATGATACGAAATGCTCTTCAGTGCGGGGGGCTCTTCCCCTAATGTATGTATCCTCCGAGGGAGTTCCGGAATATCCATTCTTTTTGTCTGCAAAACAATCAAAGACAACCATCTCAAACACACAACCATCAAGTATAACATTTTAATTATAAATCTGGAAGACTTTCCAGACGACTGTTGGGGTCAAAATCGGTCAATGACGAAATCGTCACCCGAAAATCCTCGAAAGAAAAGCCAAGCGACGATCAAATCCAAGAAACGGGCTGTCGCTCGATAAAACTCACGGAAGGCTCGTCCACTCCCATCTGGCGCCAACGGCGAGGGTCCTGGCGCCCATCACTGCGATCGTCTCACGATCTCGGGCAATGACAGCATCCTGGTCCCTTGAAATCCATGTCTGGATTATCCGAGATCTACAATGAGTCTTCCGTAAAACCTTCCCGATTGTTTAAAAGATTCATCTTTTAACATATCTAAAAACTCGGAGCCACATTGCTCTCATCCTCGACGACGGAAAATCTGAAGATCTAAGTCCATCTCAAAAATCCCGATACTCGCGGAATCTCGTTGGAAACAATTATCTCGAGATCTACCGACTAGAGACCCTCTCCCAAAACTCGAAAGATTTCCCGCAAACGACTGACGAGGGAAAGATCGAACAAAACCCACGGACGGCAAGACGGCCTGGCACCGACAGCCACCGGGACGCGGGCTGGCGCCGGCGGCACGCGGGACGCGGGCTGGCCTGGCGCCGGCGGCACGCGGGACGCTGGCTGGCCTGGCGCCGGCGGCACCCCCCGGCCTGGCGCCGGCAGCACGCGGGACGCGGGCCGGCCGGGCGCCGGCGGCACGCGGGACGCGGGCCGGCCTGGCGCCGGCGGCACCCGGCCTGGCGCCGGCGGCACGCGGGACGCGGGTTGGCCTGGCGCCGCGGCACGCGGGACGCGGGCTGCCTGGCGCCGCGGCACGCGTGACGCGGGATGGCCTGGCGCCGGCGGCACGCGGGACGCGGGATGGCCTGGCGCCGGCGGCACCCGGCCTGGCGCCGGCGGCACGCGGGATGCAGGCCGTCCTGGCGCCGGCGGCACCCGGCCTGGCGCCGGCGGCACCCGTCACGCGGGCCGGCCTGGCGCCGGCGGCACCCGGCCTGGCGCCGGCGGCACCCGTCACGCGGGCCGGCCTGGCGCCGGCGGCACCCGGCCTGGCGCCGGTGGCACCCGTCACGCGGGCCGGCCTGGCGCCGGCGGCACCCGTCGCGCGGGTCGGCCCGGCGTCGGTCCACGGCCCTCGTCCCGGTCTCGTTCCTATCGTGCCCGGTTCGATCCCATCTTAGCTTGTTCGGGTCAATCTACGCAAGTTTGGTATGATCACGGTTATTCTAGAACGTCACTTTCCTCGACTAAACAAGGAATTGAGGTTCCTTCGGAAACACCGAGACCTTCAAAGACTGTCCTTTCGAAAAAACCGTAAAAACGCCTAAACGGCCCAACGCGGCCAAAACGGCCCACGTACGATTTTCCGAAAAGGAAGGATAACTATGACGGTTTATCTTTATCCTCACATAAGAGATAAATGTCAAGTTTCCATAAGAGATAAATATCAAGCTTCCAGAAGATAAATGTCAAGATTTCCGAAGATAAATGTCAAGTTTCCCGATAAACACAAAGATGGACGAAAATGGAAAAAGCCCGACTCAGCCTGCGAGAAGATAGACCGTCATAGGAGGAGTATATAAGGAGAGCTTTGAGCACAGCAAAGAGATAAAAAAACGTCCAGAGCACTTAGAGCAACTTAGCATTCTTTTCTGTTTTCACTAGCGAGCTGCGACTCAACTAGGATAGACTTAGGCGATCAGACTAGTGAACTTGCCGACAGTTCTCGTAGCCAAGGCTCTTACCTGTTGTTCACGCTCAAACGCGAATTCGGAAATAAAATCTTTTGCTCTATTCTTTTTTCTTACGATTTTTATTTCGTTTTCGTATTTCCTTTGTCGAACTGATTGTGTCGTGTGCGGCCCAGCAGATATCCGGGACCTTCAGGGAAGGCTTGGTTCACTTGGCTTTCCTCCAAATCAACTTAATTTGACGGTGTGAATTTCGGTTCCCACAGTTTGGCGCTAGAAGGAGGGGGGGTTACGGATCTATCTATCTCGCAACTGCACACGCTCGACCATGTCAGCCGACGCCACCAAGGATCAGCCAGCGCTAGACGGAACACCCGTCGATGCCAATGCTGAGAAGACTCCAGCTGGAGACGCGTCCACAGTCACTGCTGATGCAAACACTGAGGCGCTCAAACAGATGAAGGAACTGTTTACTTCCGCCCAGGCGCGGGCGGAACAACAGGACAAGCTGATAACCTCGCTCGCAAAACAGGTCGATACCTTAACTGCGAGGAGCAAGTTGCCGCGCGGATCCACCAAGGCACGCCGCGGCAGGAGACTCGACTTCGGATCTCCCGAAGCACGAGAAAAAGATGCCCCGAAAGAGCCCACTCCCGAGGAAACGGCTCCGAAAGGACAGACCTCGCAGAACCTTCCACTCCCGGCTGCGGGAAACAAGGAAAGCGACGTCGAGCGGATCGACCTGGATGTCAGCGACCGATCGGACCCTTCCGATGAAGACGCTGACATCCACCCCAGGAGAACCCGAAGCCAGTCCGCTCGGCAGACGGTATCCTTCGATAGGCCAATGACAGAAGAGGAAGAAGAACTCTACTGGATGGAGCAGGAAAAACTCGCGGAAGATCAAACTCGGATCTATCGCGACCAGCGTCGACAGGTTCGGAGGAACGCCGGCGGCAATAGCGAGATCCATGATCTCCGGGAATCTCTCAAAAAGACCGTGGCTGAAGTGAAAGCGGTAAAATCGCAGATCCATCAGGCGACCAGTTCTGCCCCCGAGATCGATAGACTTCTCGAGGAAGCACGGAAAACGCCTTTCACCACTCGGATCATGGAAACACGCATCTCAGACCCAGGGAAGATCAAAATCCCGGTCTATGACGGTACGACGGATCCTAAGTCACACCTGCAGTCCTTCCAGATCGCAATGGGTCGGTGCAAACTCCCGGAACGCGAACGGGACGCAGGTCATTGTCTTCTCTTCGTCGAGCACCTCAAAGGTGCTGCGCTCGAGTGGTTCTCCCGGCTCAAAAGGAACTCCATCGGAAGCTTCCGCCAACTGGCCTCGGCGTTTCTCAAACAGTACTCCATGTTCATGGATAGAGAAACGTCCGACGTGGATCTATGGAGTCTAGCTCAGAAGGAAGACGAGTCGCTCCGCGACTTCATGCGAAGGTTCAAACTAGTGATGGCCAGAGTAACGGGCATCAGCGACAATGTCGCAATCGACGCCCTGAGAAAAACTCTCTGGTACAAGTCGAAGTTCCGAAAGTGGATACTACTGGAAAAACCGCGGACAATCCAGGATACTCTCCACAAGGCAACGGACTTCATCATCATGGAAGAAGAGATGAAGCTTCTATCGCAGAAGCACGGACCGCAGAAAACCGCGTCCAAGAAGAAACCCTCTCGTAACGACAAATACGTCCATCACGAAGGGGAAGACGTCCAAGGCGAGCATAACTACGCCATCAACTCGGAGCAAGGCAAAACCTCCGGAAACACCTGGACCAGGAACCAGTACAAGGATAACTCCTACTGCGAGTTCCACGAGACCAGAGGTCACTCCACTGCGAAATGCAAGGTTCTCGGCGCCCGGCTCGCCGCAAAACTCCTCACCGGCGAGCTATCAAAGGTCAAGAGTATAAAGGACTTGCTCCTGGACTCCGACCGCCCAAAGACTAACAAAACTGCCTCCGAAGACCGCGCGACCGAAAACCAATCAGGGGAAAAGCGCGGAAGAAGACAGGACGACCAAGGGAACAACAGCAGTCGCCAGAGGGTAAACATGATCATCGGAGGATCACAGTTCTACCAGGACTCTGTCTCATCGATAAAAGCCTACGGGCGAAAAGCCGAGACCAGTTCCAACTGGTTCCCGGACAGCGATGTTCCTAACCACACAATCGCTTTCGAGGAACACGAGACCGTCGGAATCGACAAACCTCACTGCGACCCTTTGGTAATCGACCTGGTCATCCAGGATCTCGAAGTCGGCCGCATTCTCGTCGATACTGGGAGCACGGTCAACGTCATCTTCCGCGACACCCTATACAGGATGAAGATCCCACTTGGGGAAGTCGTCCCTGAGCCAAAACCTTTGACGGGGTTTTCGGGCGTCACTACCATGACCCTCGGAAAAATAAAACTCCCAGTCATGGCAAAGGAAGTTACGAAGATCGTCGAGTTTGCAGTAGTCGACAACCCGGCCATCTACAACGCCATCATGGGAACCCCTTGGATCAACTCCATGAAGGCAGTACCGTCCACATATCACCTCGGTATCAAGTTCCCGACTCCGACCGGAACCGCAGCCATCTGGGGTAGCCAGAAACAGTCGAGACTCTGTTACCTAGCCGAGTTAAAACTGCGAAAAGATCGGAACGCCCCTGCGGTCAACCCAAAACGAGCAAAGGAATCACACAACATTCCCGAAGACTCGAGGGATGATGATCCAGAATCATCCGAACAGGCAACGATTCGAGAAGGCGACAAAGCCTCTGAATCCACCGCCGTAAGACCGGACAGCTCGACCCCCGCACAAACCACTGATCCGATCAGCACGACCGGAACGGAAACGCACGGGGAGTAAAAACGTCCACGGCAATTATCAGAACTACGAGATGGCTTGATCCTCGAAAGAGGTACGTAGGCAGCTCGTCGAAACCCGACGAGTTCAGCTATCCCCCTTACCAAAAAGGGGGGGGGGGACTGGGTGCGTATACTCCTATACTCCCAAAAACGCGAAAAATCCGCATATGTACTTTAAATTTCTCGAAATTTTTTAATAAAATTCTTTCTATCTTTCATGCTTACTTAAACGCATCAACGCTCCGGAAAAACGAAAATCATATCTTCAAAAGAAAAGCGAGACGTCGCAACTTCTTAAAAAGATAACAAAACTCGTATTATCCGCAAAAGACAGTCCACCAGCGACTTAAAAATAACTCACGCCCGTCGATTGGCCCCGACGGACGCTCATAAGAAACGTTTCGCTCAATACAAAATCGTAGTCAGACCTACAAAGGTCCTCTTACATCCGACAAGGATATCATAGCGCGCTATACAAGAAACCCAAAATTTTGGTTTAGCATCTCGGATAAACTCCGAAGATAGCTCGATTCTTTTAACACAAGTCATATAAGCCGGCGACTAGTCGCGGACTTTAAACGAAAAGAATCAGGAAGAAATCACTAACAGGCAAAACGAAAGCCGATCAGTCATCGCACAGCCTCAAAGCTGAGAGTAAACCTAGGTCTTGCCCTAAACCCAGTCTTGCTGGATCTTGACATCTCACAGACATAGTATCGTATACGAGATCCCAAAACATGTCTCTTATCGCTTACACCTAAAACGCTCGCTAAAAAGTAGCATACGGACCAAGCGACGAAAAAAGAGTTAGGATACGAAGTGACTACTCGCATCCTTCCCTCTACACTTGACGAAAGTATAAATCAAAACAAAAGACGAAATCTCGCAAATTTTCATATTCATAAAAGCCGCAAAAGACGGCAGGATTCAAAGCCACCAACGGCCAGTCCCAAAAACATAAGAATGCAACCTCCAACGGTCGCAGGATAAAATTACTAAAAACGGCCACACACGGCCAGAAAATTCAATTCACAGAAGGAAGTCAACGTTGAGAAATCCGGATGCAGAAATCCCAAATGAACTAGCAGGCTGGTCCACTTCCTCATTCACGCCTCGAGCATTCCCACCATTCTCGGCATTCTCATCAGCTCCAACCTCCACCGTATCCTCGGAAACCTCGATAGGTTCCCATAGTCTCCGGACTCTTTCTTCTACCGGAGGAACCAAGGACTCAGCATGAGCACACTCGGCCATGAAATCCTTCATTTCAGCGATCTCGGAATTGAAAGAGAAATCTGGGTTCTGAGACTTGTAAAGATTTACGACCGAACCTCGGCACTCGCGGAAATCACCAACAAACTCCTGAGCTTCTTTAAAGCATTGAAACTCAGCAGCAAACGATTCCGCCCGTCTTGCCACCTCCGCTGCGACCATCCTTCTTCCTCTCCTTTCCGCCCGTACGAGAGCCCGAGCGTGAAGCTCAGCTTGCTTCGCGTTCTGTGCCTTCACCTCTTGACGGAACCGGAAAAGCTCTCGCTCCACTTCTGTGGTCTTGAAGTTAGCAATCCTGGATTTGCGGAAACTCGAGTCAAGCGCCTCGCTAAACACTCTTAGTCCCTGCATAAAACTCAAGATCAGCAAGCATGCTTATATACGGATTCAAACGCAAGGTTAAAGAAGTTCGAAGGGCCAAACCTCGTTGACACGTTGGGAGCCCTCGGCAAAAACCCGTTGTTTCTCCTCATCCTCCAGCGACTCATCAGTAGTAAACTCCGGAGGAAGGCCATCAAAGAAGTTGTTAGGTGGAAAACCGCTGGCTCCATCTTTTTCCGTTGGAACAAAACTAGGTTTTTCTCCCAACGGTGAAGGGTTTTCCGAGCCTTCCCCATCATCGATTTCCTTCCCCTTACGAGACCTCTGTCTGCGCCTCCGAGTAGGAACCACGGTAACAGGTTTGGCGTCGTACGACGGAACAGGACCCCGGGACCGATAAAGGTTAACCGCATCTCGGATCCGTTCGAGGGTGAAGGATTTCCAGAAAAATGGCCTTTGACGAAGAAGATCTCTCTTGACGAAAATGTTACCAGGCAAATGCGCGGTAGGGTTGTTCCCTACAAAACGAAAATTTTGTCAAAGACACGCACTTCCGAAAAAGTGAGATAGACAACAGAGTTTTCGTCATATTACCTCGGTTAAAGTTCCATGCTCGCGGAAATAGATGGAGGCAGCTCTCCTCGACAGACTCGCCATCTATTTGAACAAAGAAGAAACGCTCCTGCCACGATTTGGGGTTCGAAGTTGTCCCTTGAATCACGGCCATATCCTTCTTAGGCAGCATGGAATAGTAACCGTCACTCCCCGTCGGCCGAGTACCCCAAAGACCTTCGAAATCATCGGGACCAAGATCAATCCCGAGTTCGTAGCTGGCGATTAGTACGCCAAGCCAACTCTCCAAGGCAGGAACGCTGAGTTGGCTGATCGAAAGTTCGAAGCGGTGAAACGCACGAACAATGGCACCAGGAATTGGGAACCACATACGGCAGTACGTAAAGAAAGCCTCGTAACATGTAAAGAAATCTTGCGGAGGATTCCTTGCACTCTCGTTACCAACGGGAATCCGAAATTTGACTCCTTCAGGAACCTGGTAAAAATCTCGAAGAACCTTGAGATATTTACGAGAAACCGAGCTCGGCGCAAAAGGAGCACCGGGCTGCCTCAGAGGCCTCTTCGGCACAGGGATCTCTGGCAGTGTAGGGGGCGAACCTACAAGGGCTCGGTAATACGCATTCCTCTTTTCCTCCTCGACCGACTCCTCCTGCTTTACCGTTACATGGGCAGGAGAGTCATCCGAGGATGAATGGGAAGAAGAGTTTCTCTTTGAGGATCTTGAAGACATTATTCTTAAAGAGAGAGAAAGGATTCTTGGGAGAGAGAGTAAAAACCTTGTGATGAAGTAAGAATGAGATTTCTTACTCCATATAAAGGAGGTAAAATCACTATTTACCCCGATTTTCGGCAGACGATTACATCTCAACACCTTCCCACACGACTATACCGCAAGCTAGGATCCGACAGGCTCTACGGTTCCTAGCTAGCTGGGGGGCTAACTGTTGGGGTCAAAATCGGTCAATGACGAAATCGTCACCCGAAAATACTCGAAAGAAAAGCCAAGCGACGATCAAATCCAAGAAACGGGCTGTCGCTCGATAAAACTCACGGAAGGCTCGTCCACTCCCATCTGGCGCCAACGGCGAGGGTCCTGGCGCCCATCAATGCGATCGTCTCACGATCTCGGGCAATGACAGCATCCTGGTCCCTTGAAATCCATGTCTGGATTATCCGAGATCTACAATGAGTCTTCCGTAAAAGCTTCCCGATTGTTTAAAAGATTCATCTTTTAACATATCTAAAAACTCGGAGCCACATTGCTCTCATCCTCGACGACGGAAAATCTGAAGATCTAAGTCCATCTCAAAAATCCCGATACTCGCGGAATCTCGTTGGAAACAATTATCTCGAGATCTACGACTAGAGACCCTCCCAAAACTCGAAAGATTTCCCGCAAACGACTGACGAGGGAAAGATCGAACAAACCCACGGACGGCAAGACGGCCTGGCACCAGCAGCACGCGGGACGCGGGCTGGCGCCGGCGGCACCCCGGCCTGGCGCCGGCGGCACCCCCGGCCTGGCGCCGGCGGCACGCGGGACGCGGGCTGGCCTGGCGCCGGCGGCACCCCGGCCTGGCGCCGGCGGCACGCGGGACGCGGGCCTGGCCTGGCGCCGGCGGCACCCCGGCCTGGCGCCGGCGGCACGCGGGACGCTGGCTGGCCTGGCGCCGCGGCACCCCCGGCCTGGCGCCGGCGGCACGCGGGACGCGGGCCGGCCTTGCGCCGGCGGCACGCGGGACGCGGGTTGGCCTGGCGCCGGCGGCACGCGGGACGCGGGCTGGCCTGGCGCCGGCGGCACCCGGCCTGGCGCCGGCGGCACGCGGGACGCGGGATGGCCTGGCGCCGGCGGCACGCGGGACGCGGGCTGGCCTGGCGCCGGCGGCACCCGGCCTGGCGCCGGCGGCACGCGGGACGCGGGCTGGCCTGGCGCCGGCGGCACCCGTCACGCGGGCCGGCCTGGCGCCGGCGGCACCCGGCCTGGCGCCGGCGGCACCCGTCACGCGAGCCGGCCTGGCGCCGGCGGCACCCGGCCTGGCGCCGGCGGCACCCGTCGCGCGGGTCGGCCCGGCGTCGGTCCACGGCCCTCGTCCCGGTCTCGTTCCTATCGTGCCCGGTTCGATCCCATCTTAGCTTGTTCGGGTCAATCTACGCAAGTTTGGTATGATCACGGTTATTCTAGAACGTCACTTCCTCGACTAAACAAGGAATTGAGGTTCCTTCGGAAACACCGAGACCTTCAAAGACTGTCCTTTCGAAAAAACCGTAAAAACGCCTAAACGGCCCAACGCGGCCAAAACGGCCCACGTACGATTTTCCGAAAAGGAAGGATAACTATGACGGTTTATCTTTATCCTCACATAAGAGATAAATGTCAAGTTTCCATAAGAGATAAATATCAAGCTTCCAGAAGATAAATGTCAAGATTTCCGAAGATAAATGTCAAGTTTCCCGATAAACACAAAGATGGACGAAAATGGAAAAAGCCCGACTCAGCCCGCGAGAAGATAGACCGTCATAGGAGGAGTATATAAGGAGAGCTTTGAGCACAGCAAAGAGATAAAAAAACGTCCAGAGCACTTAGAGCAACTTAGCATTCTTTTCTGTTTTCACTAGCGAGCTGCGACTCAACTAGGATAGACTTAGGCGATCAGACTAGCGAACTTGCCGACAGCTCTCGTAGCCAAGGCTCTTACCTGTTGTTCACGCTCAAACGCGAATTCGGAAATAAAATCTTTTGCTTTATTCTTTTTTCTTACGATTTTTATTTCGTTTTCGTATTTCCTTTGTCGAACTGATTGTGTCGTGTGCGGCCCAGCAGATATCCGGGACCTTCAGGGAAGGCTTGGTTCACTTGGCTTTCCTCCAAATCAACTTAATTTGACGTTGCGAATTTCGGTTCCCACAACGACTTATAATTAAGTCGTCTGGCAAGTCTTCCAGCTGAAAGACTTATATTTAAGTCGTCTGGAAAGTCTTCCCGCTGGAAGACTTTCCAGACGACTTATATTAAGTCGTCTGACAAGTCTTCCAGCAGAAAGACTTATATTTAAGTCGTCTGGAAAGTCTTCCAGCGGGAAGACTTTCTAGAAGACTTAATTATAAGTCTTCCAAGACTTCCAGTACAACATTTTAAAGCCGACCTGAAAATTCGGAGAAGCTGTAGTCGCCTTCGAAATAGCAGTTATAGATCTGTAAAAATAGATGTGAAAAGAAGAAGCGCGGTGAGAACGACTATAGATACACCTTAAGTCATAAATTGATAGAGATATAACTAACCGGCGGCAGGGTTTACAGAGAACCGGCGGTGGGAACGAGACAAGAAACGGCGCTAGGGTTTACAGATAAACGGCGCTAGGGTTTACAGAGAAACGGCGGTAGGGTTTACAGAGAACCGGCGGTGAGAACCAGCCGAGAAACGGCGCTAGGGTTTACAGAGAAACGGCGGTAGGGTTTCCTTTCAGATCTGAAATAGAGGAAGCGGCGGTGAGAACGGTGGTGAGAACGACGATGATAACGGCAGAGATAACCGGCGGTGAGAATGACGGATTAGAGAGAATCGACGGAAATCGTCTTCGAAATCGCCTTTGAGAGAAACGGCTTTAGGGTTTTCTGATTTCGCGAAAAAGTGAATAAAAAAAAAATTCATCTTATATATGTCTGGTAAATAATCCTGTTAAGGTTAAAGTACATTGGTAAAATTAAAGGTTCGGTCCGGTTTGGAAGACTTACTAGTAAGTCTTCTTTTGAATACTATACATCAGACGACTTACTAGTAAGTCGTCTACCGTAAATATAATCACCAGACGATTTACTGGTAAGTCGTCCCAGACCCTAAATTTAACCCCTAAACTAAATTGACTAAATTAACTAACTAAACACGTTATAAAATAAAATTTAACTTAAATAGTGTTTATTATACACAGAAATAAACACACTTAGGTAAATTTTAAATTTTTCAAAAATAACATTTATGCTTTCTAAAATCTAACCCTAAGAACACATACAACACTTCAACATATGTTGGTGAAACCTAAACCAAAGAATATCATGACTCACTACTTTCACTCATCTATGTTGAAAACAATTCAATTTTGTTATATCTTAATTTATATCACTTGAAACATTTGTTAATTACATGATTCATATTTTCACTTATCAAAATATTTTTTACAAAATTTTTAAATTATTTTTAAGAAGAACTATACCAGACGACTTACTAGTAAGTCGTCTGGACAGAAGACTTGCGGGGGTTAGAAACGTAAAAAAAAATTCTATTTTTTTGTTTGTTCACAAGGGGTTGGTTGTAATTTCAATAGCCTTTTAGGTTACTTTTGCATTTGATTCAAGTTTGAGTTTACTTTTGTGATATAAATCAAGTTGTGAGTCATATTTGACAATTTTCCCCCAAAATATTTCAGGTTCGCTAGCCAGTCTGGTTTTAAAAACACTGCTTATACTTCTTCTTAACCGTATCGATCATGTTCTTACACTGAACATATGTTTTGGTGTACTTGCAGTGATCACTCTTTTTCACGATGTCAGCTACTTCATGCAATTGTTGCTGCTTCAAAATTCTTTTTCCCAGCTCAGAGAATTGATCCCCCACTCTATGATTAGAACCTTCATAGCTTCCTCGCTCCAACAATCGTGTCTTCCTCCTCCTCCGCCGCTGCTTCGTCTGTTTTTGCTGCCGCTAGTCCCACCGGTAATGGAAGGAGTGTGAACTACCAAAGACAACGCTTTCCTCAATGGAAATTAAGAGGAGGAGGGAGGTGGTTTTATCACGGAGGCCACAGTGACGTCGCTCGTAGGAAAAATCATAGCTGGTGAGGGGGAATCTTGTTAATAAAAGAGATTGTTGCGATTGAGTTAAATGAATATAGTTATATCAATAAATTTATAATAAACTTTAAAATTTTCCATTCATAAGATATAAATTCAATAATTAAATGTTAATTGATCCAAACTATAATAAATTATATTTTTAGAATCTGTATATATAAAAATAATTAGTTTTTAATAGAAGTACGGATAATATCTAAAAATAAAAATATTTTTAGTATAAAATAAATAAGTTGCATATAATAAAGTTAATGTAAAAATTACATTTTTCAAAATTAATCACCAAATTTATCTTTTAGTCCTAATTAGTTTTGTTAGTTAAAACTTAACAACACATACAAAATTCAAAAATATATATATATATATATATATATATATATATTTATAACTAGTAACAATTATATTACGTTTTTGCTATTTAATTTAATATAATTTTTATTAGGGCAATTCTCCTAAACAGATTTTTTATACTTTTGTCAAAACAATAGCCCCCAAGGAGAAAAATGACACAAATGTTTCATTTAAGAGGCAAAAAAAACTTTTATACCCTAGAATATAAATACAAATAAATAAATAAAAATAATAAAACTAATTAAAAAATATTAAAATTTATAGTTTCGAATTATATGTTTTCAAATTTGAACTTTTTTATAAATTTCTTTTTTTCCAAATTTTATTTTCAAATTTTCTTCAGCTTTTTGAAATTATTTTAAAAATTTTATTTTCAAATTTTTAGTATTTATTTTTTATTTTATAAAATTTTAAACATCAATCCTAAAACTCCACCCCTTAACTTTGGTTACAATCTTTTATCTTTCTTCATATTATCTCTTTTATTAAAACAGAAACATTCTCTTGGACCTAGCTATTGTTTTATAAGATTTTAAATTAAATACACTGTTCTCTTATAAAATTATACCCACATTAATCCTAATATCCGAGAAGAGTCATCCTTTTTTTTTGAGCAACTGAAAATTCATAAATAAAAATGGCCTCGGGCCCAAGTTTTTACAGAATGAAAAAGACAGTCCTTAAACAGATTATCAGCAAGCTTAATTTCTTCCCTAGAAACAAAGGAGATACAATATAAGTTAAACGACGATGATAGAGATTCGATGTTCGATAGAACTCGTAGAGGTTCATCGGCTTAGCAACCGAATTTACTGCTTTGACAAGCGATAGAGTCTGAACGAAGCCAGATTTTTGTGATGCCGATGTGTTGCGCGTGAGAGAGTGCTTCCCTAACCGCTAACCCTTAAGCCATGAGGATGGATGAAACTCGGTCTTGATATTGGCATCCGTCTGATGCGATCAGAAGAGGCACCCTATGCTGGTGTTTAGGCACATGGATGTGGCGATGTGAACTGTCTGCTCACTGCAGTTCACCTTTGCCTCTTCAGTCTGTTCTGAGTTATTATGGGCACCTACTGGTGTTCTTCATTATTTAAATTATTGTCTCTGTTCTTTTGCTTCCCCCAATCCTCTAATTTTTTTGAGGTGTGTGTGCCTTTAAGGGGTTTATGTTAAACTCTTCTCTCTTGAATACAATCAGTGTCAAAAAGAAGACCCTCCCTTATATTTCGATTGGTTTTGGAAATAACTGGTCCAATGTTATATCGTGTAGACCAGTGGCGGATCCAGACCAATTATTTGATGGGGCACATAACTAATAGATATAATAAGTAATATTAAATTAATTCATATAAAGTAAATAACAATATATTTAAAAATTATTATAAACTATTAATCACTAAAAATTAAATAAAACTGCAAGAAAATAATAAAATTTAATTTTTTCAACTCAGAAAAAATTTAATAAAATAATTTTATAACTATTAATTGTTTACAAATGTAACTAATCTCAATATCATACTGTTACAACTACAATTAATTTGAATATATATAAAAATTAGTCTTTAAATTTACACATACATAACAGCATATCAATAGCATACATAACTTGTTTATATTCATCGTATCATAAGGAACTAAACTCTAAAATATTAATGGCCCGACTTGTTCAAACGCAATGGTTGCGGTTGCAGCTGCGGGAGTTTGCGGATGCGGGTGATTGCGGTTTCAAGCGTTATGTTGCGTTTTGTATGACTGGCATAACGTTTGAAAATTATTGCGTTTGCGGGATGTTTATGACTGGTTGATTATGAAATATTACAGCGGTTTAATAATAAATTACCAATATAAACATATTATAACATTATAAAAATATAAAAAAAACATATTATTGTGATAAAATATAATAATTATTAATATAATATGATTAATAATAATATTATGTTTATTTATTTAATTTTTTTAATTAGTTGAAAACTATAATTTTAATATATATTTTTGAAGATTTATATTAAAAACTTTTAAAGAATATTTTGTTTCGTTTTATATATGTGTATATCTTTATAAATGTATATATATTAAGTTTTAAAAAATTCTAATCATGAATAGATAGTTTAAAGTTTTTATAAAACAAATTATGACAGATTGTGAATTTAAATTAATATATAAATTGTGTATATATTTTTATTTATAATATTTCCATTTTTGATTTTTAATTTTTAATTTTAAAATATTTAGAAAAAATAATTTTATATTTTTGTATCCAACCGCAACCGCCCGCAACCGCAAACGCTAGCTGGAACCAGCTTTTGATTGTAAGAGGTTCGGAGCGGTTTGAAGCGATTTGTAGCGGTTTGTATGTGTTTTGAAACGCTGTCAACCACTATCAACCGCAAAAAGCTGCGTTTGCGGGTGGTAGCGGGAAAACCGGTCAAGCCCTAAATAAAAATGAATGGATTAATTAGTTTTGTTTCTTCATTAGCAATTGCTAATGTCTACTACTAAAATATGGACTTAAAAATGTGCAAAATAGATGAAATCTAAAATGAAATATAAATTACAATAGAAAGAACTATGAGAAGACAAATAAAGATAAATAAAGAAAGACAAAATATGGTAACAGAAAGATACTGTACGTGTCTAACAAGACATTAATTGAACAGCAAGAGGATAAAAGTAAAAGGAAAGAGGTGGATTCGAACCCTGTAATAAATTGATATGTGTTATAAACCAAGATCTGGTGGAAGCCAATATCCGAACGCCTATATTCTTATGTCTTTGTATTTCCTAGCATATATTGTATTAGGTTTTCGAACTTATATAATTCCCTATATAAATGGCTCCTTATTGTCTAATAAATATATTTACTTTCCCCTTATTTTATAACACGTTATCAGCACGATGTTCTAATCCTAAGCTCCCATGAAATATTTTTCAACTCAGACGAAAATCATCAAACCCTAAACGAAAGGAATCTGCCTTGGAACTTCAAAGAGGACTTTCTCTCATACCGTGAGAACCCAGAAAACGATTAAGATATCAAATCGAAGCCCTCGCCGAGAAGAATCCGTCAGTGCAAACCGCTTGTCGATCTGACCACCGACGCGCCCTCACGCACAGATACAGTGCGCACTGATTTGCTTTCGAAACCAAATCCGATTCCAACAAGGATTTTCTAGCCGAACTCAAATCCTGTGCAAGATAAGTTTATCATACCTTAGTTGATTCATGTTATCTTGTTAGCTTATGGCGTTCATGTTATCTAATGCTCCTCGTGTTGTTTCATGAGCCGAGAGAATTAAAACCTAATATCAACAAGGAGTTCAAGCCGAGAGGAATTGCTTCCCGTGCGATCAAACTCTCTTTTCCATTCAGAACAAAAAGAGTTCATAGGTAAAATATCTCAAACTTTAAAACTATTTAGAGGTCGATTTTAATGTAATTAAACTCGAACCATACAAGAGAGAACCAATCACATATACCTTAATATGCGATCATAGAAATCAAAACCTAACCAACTATGAATGCATAATTCGATTTATATCCTTATAAATCATATAGTATATTTTTAAAACTTAGTAAAATATGGTCATAAGTTTTAAACCTAAGAACTAATCTAAACCTAAAATCGCATGACATGAAAATCGCATGTCATGCTTAAAACCAAAAATTGTATAAACCTATACTATCTAATATGATTCTAATAATTCTGAAACTTGAATCATATACCTAAAACTATAGTTTCAGATCTGATTATGTCAATAGTCAGATCGCATACTTGGTATGCTTGAAAAACTGATTCCTAATGTGTGTAGGAATCACTTTTGCTTAAACCTAAAAATCGCATAGCTTTAAAATTAAAATCTCTTGATGAAAACTTTCTAAAAATTGTTTTCACATGCTGTTTAAAGCTTTAAAATATGATTGTTTGTTTAAGAAAATCTGATTGCATGTTTTTTTAAAATTAGAAATCGCATGCTAGGTATAAAATTGCAAATCGCATGCTTAATTGAAATTTGATTTGTTTGATCACCTAATCACATGCTAGGATTATTAAAACTTGATTTTTTTATCTGTTTTTTGAATATAAATTGCATGTTTTAGGTTTGCAAATCATATGCTAAACATTAAAATCAAAATCGCATGCTAGACATAGAAAAGTAAATTGCATGTTTAGGTTTAAAATCTGATTTTGTTAATCACATGTTAGGATTGATAAAACCTAAATGTTTGATCTGATATCTAATAGAAATTACATGTATTAATGTTAGAAATCGAAACATAAACATTAAAACTGAAATTGCATGCTAAAACCTAGAACCCTTAAAAATAGGAAGGTTGTTACAAGGTTGTTACAAAGTTGTTATGGTTTTTGTCTTGACCGATTTTATGCTTGTATAATTTGATATTTTTCATGCATAATTACATGCTTGAAGTTGCATAATTAGACTAAGAATAATTGCATGTTCTTGTGTCTGAATCCTGTTAGAATTAGGATTTGGAATTTAACCTAAAATATGATCGCATGTTTATTAAAATTTTCTGAAACTTAAAACTTAATAAATTTAAATTAGAATTCCATAATTTGATCATATGAAACCTAGGGATAAAATTTCATGATTAGATTGAAATTATTCATATGCTAATTGATTAAAAATCGATTAGACCTAAAAAATTGAAATCGCATGATTAAATCTTATTAGAAATAGAAATTGCCTTGATCACATGGTACTGATTGAAATCTGATTTGGTTGCTTGATCACATGATATGTTTAAAATCTGAATAGTATGTCTTAACCAAATCTGATTCGCATGCTTCAAACCCAAAATCTGATTTGTTTGATCGCCTAGCTTGCATGCTAAGAAATTAAAATCTGGATTGATTGTTAAAGATAAAATCCAATTGCATGCAGCATGGAACCTAGATTTAATTTTCTCAGTCACATGCTCACATGATCCAAATCTGATTGCTAGCTGGTTACTTGATTGAAAATGATGCCTTGCTTGTTTAAAACATAGAGATTGCATGAAATCCTATCTGCATGATTAAAATCTTGGCCGTAGGATCAAAACTTCATCATATGCTAAACTTGTTTTGATTACGTTGTCTGGCCTATATGTGTTTTTAAACCTTGAATCATATGCTGAAAAATCTTGCATATCTGAAACACATAACCAAATCCTAAAACTGTTTGGATTTAGCTTGGCCAAGACTATACATGTTCATATGATTATTTGTATGATCGTTTCTCAAAGCCTTGGCCAAATGAAATCTTAGCCAAATTAAGACATGATCGCTTGTTTAAAACTTAAATCTGATCATAAAAGTACTCCTTGGCCGAAATCTATAAGAATCCTAGAACCATTCGGATTTGGCCTGGCCGAAACTTATGTTTGACCTAATGAAAAATCGCATGATCTTTAAAGCCTTAGCCAAATGTAGAAGCTTGGCCTAGCTTAAATCTTTATCAAATGCAAAGTCTAAATTCTCTTGGCTAACCTTAAAAGACCTTGACCGAAGGCAAAAGCTTGGCCAAAGACAAACATTAACCGACTTTCTTTGGCCACAAAGGTGAAACCTTGGCCAAATAGGAAATCCATTGGCCAAATTGAAATTTCTATTGGCCAAATATGAAATCTAGTCAAACTAATAGAATCTCTTGGCCGGATTGATATTATCTTGGCCAAATGTGAAACCTTGGCCAAATATGAAATCATCTTGGCCGAATCATCTTGGCCAAAATTCCTTGGCCAAAGTCTTTTGAATAATCTATCTTGGCTGAATCTATATCTTAGACAATAATATATTTAGACTTAATTTATTTCTGGCTATTTGTTGCACACTTTGATTTATTTAATGCATGATGTTTTCAAAATTATTGTCTAAGGGAAAAAAATTTGATATTAAATTACCTAAGTTTGGGATTCAATACGAGATAAATGAACATTAAGTGTTATAATCTCGAGAGGGAGAATAAGAGAATCCCAAAATCTCTAAATAAGTTAAGCATACACGACAACAATAGCCCAAATAGAACTCGGCCAAAATCAAATCTGAAAACGAAATTGCACAACATAAAGATTATTTGGAGATTAATGATTGGCAAGCCGGTCATGCCATTCCGGTTAAGTATGGACATTCTATTGAATGGATTAGGATATGCTGCCCCTTTGAATAAGGGAATTGATAATATGAGTATTCACCATGATATTTCGAAAATAAACAAGGAATTTCGTGGGCTTGATCACCAACGGATGGACTGATCATCCATCATATGTGACGACATATGGTTGTACATATCCTTGTCAAAATCTGCAATAAGTTTGCAAGAGTAATTGGTGATACCAGTGGATTTATGAATCCTTATAAGTTGCAGCAAAATTTTGTTCGCATAATGCCAAAGAACAAATAGAGACTCTCCCATGAATTTGAAAAAGGGTCAAGAATTAATGTTCCCACATAGAGAACTTAAATAAGTTGCTCCACCACAAAGTTATAAGATGGGATCTGAAATTGAATTAAGTGTACACGTTGGATATAAATCTCCATAAGAATACATAATGCCACGAGAGATATGATTAAGGCTAAGCCATGGATTAGATAAATCTGTATATGCAACATCAGGGAGAGAAATAATAAGCTGGTAAACGATTTCGAGAATGAATAATGATCCTCAAATATGAATATAGAATAAGAGTCCAAAGAATGAATCATTCTCAGAACTTAAACAAGTCAATTGCCAAACATGTTTGATGACCCAAACTGAAATATACCAGCGGGTTATGCTCTAATAAAATTGATATTGGACTTAGTTAAGATAAGACGGTTCCATACATGTATTATTCGAAAATAAGAAGAGCATAAAATTGAAATGGCAGATCCAAAATTAAGGTTGTCCACAGGAAACCTTAGACATGACCATGAATAAAGATCAGGTACCTGAAAATAATAAGATCTAAATGCATTATGTCATGTCTGGATTATAAACGGAACCGGTAAAATAATATCGACGTCGATGATGATATAATATTTGAATACAAAAGCGCTTGACAAAAACGAGGATCATGAAACCAACGTTTATCATAGAGTGCACTCAAAGAAATTACTCAGAGAAATTGATTAAGCAAATTGATAATCCTATAAGACGTGGTATATGAAATCTCTTAAGAGAAGAGATGTAGTCAAAGCAGTTGGACATAAGTAAGTCTTAGGTGAGAAAACATAATAAGAATGGGGAAATTGCATAAGGTTCTCACAAAGACCTGGAATCAATTATAAAGGAGACATGCTCTTATGTGGTGGATGCAACGACATTCTGATTCCTTATAAGTCTGGCAAATAAAATACATATCTATATGGTCCACTGGATAACGACATTAATGTGAAAGTTCCAGAGGGTATCGAACTACCGAACACATCAAGTTCTCGAGAACAATATTGAATATCTTTATGTAAACGACTTGAATATCCTAGGAACCTCTGGAGAAATTTCCCAAAGATAGAATACATCAAGAAAGAATTCGAATTCAACATGAAAGGTTTTGGAAAAACAAGATTATATATTGGATTATACATTGAGCACCTTGAAAAGAAAATCCTTATGCATCAAATGACATACATAGATAACAGGCTCAAGAATTTTGATATGGACTAAGCTTACGAATTGACAAGTCCCATATTTATAAGGTCCCTCAGTTTAGAAAATATAATTTCGGCCCTAATGAAGAAAATGAGGAGATCCTTGGTCCCGAAAGGCCATGTATAAGTGCCATAAAGTTTTGACGGATTTGGTGAGCCATACAAGGCTAGATAAATAATTTTCCGTAATCTATTAGCTAGATGTAGCTCATGATCGACCCAAAGGCACTAGAACGGGATTATACATATTTTTGTTACCTACAAGGAACTAAAAACTTGGGTCCATTTGATACTATCTACCCGAAGAAGGGTAAATTAGTTTTGGTGATACAGGTTGTTTGTCCGTCCAAGTTCACTCAAGCGAGGATTTGGTGGATCTAATTATTAAGGCGTTACTGACATCCAGAGATGTACTCAACAGGGGGAGTAATATGTGTTGTACTCTTTTTCCTTCACCATGGTTTTATCCCATTGGGTTTTCCTGGTAAGGTTTTAATGAGGCAACATCCAAAGCGTATTACAAACCACTACAGGAGATAGTCTTCCAAGGGGGAGTGTTATAAACCAAGGTCTGGTGGAAGCCCATATCCGAAGGCCCATATTCTTATGTCTTTGTATTTCCTAGAACATATTGTATTAGGGTTTCGAACTTATGTAATTCCATATATAAAGGGCTCCTTATTGTCTAATAAAGATATTGACTTTCCCCTTATTTTATAACAATATGACCGGGACATGTTCACCAATATTTCCACGAAGATCATAGTAACACGCCTAACTAAGTAATATTTATAAAGTAGTCGGGGCATGTAGTACTTTGGTGATGAGAATCAATTCTTGTTAGCTTAAACCGCGACTGGTTATGTCAATTGAGTAGTCAAGATTGAAGAGGATGGTTAATCCGGTTCAGCAAGGCGGTTAGCTCATGGTTTATGGTTTAGATAAATCAACTTAGTATGTGTAATAGACTCTATGATATAAATAGAGCATATGTGGTTTAATTCCCTCTATCTTGTGAGCTAATAGTTCTAAGTGAACAAGAGAGGGATTATCATATTCTTTTGATCCATTGGAAACGAGAGATAGTGATAGTGCTGTGTGATTTGCTCAGCACTGAGACGTAGGGTTGTTACTCATTTGTGAGGGCCTGTACTCGTAAAACTCGTGTGTCAATCTTCTTTATGCGTTACTTGATTGCTTGATCGAGAAGAAGAGTTGAGTGTGTTCGTTGTGTCAGAGCTCCAGATCCTAAGAAATTGGTATCAGCGCCAGGTTCTTTGAGACCGAAGAGTGACTCGATGGCGAAAATCGAGGTTGCGATCTTTGACGGACAAGACGATTTCTCGATGTGGAAGAAGTGGATGTTAGCTCACCTATCGATCTTGAGATTGAAAGATGCTCTTCAAGAATTGATGTCTTGCATATTTTCATTGTTTTAGCTTTCCATTTTGTGCATTTTTTCCCTTCTAGATTAGGCATTAGGCATATTTAGGTTCATTTTGCATTCATAAGTCTTTATCAGGTCTTGGAGTGTACTTTGGAGAATTTGAAGGTGTTTGGAGGTGCTTTGTTACAAAAAGGAAGGGTGAAAGATGGACATGGACGATGGCCATAAAGAAGTCTTTCTGTGCTAAGATTTGGTGGAGACATAGCATGTTGAGTTAGCTTTCCATTGGGACTGGTTTCAAGCCATTTGAAGCCATATTGGAGGAGTTATGATTATTTGAGTGAAGGCATGTCAGTACACCCGGGTCAGCACACTCGGCCTGACCAGCCCGCACGGGACGAAGGGATGATGCTGGACGATGCAGCACCCGGACAGACGTACGCGACCACGATAACCCGCACGGCCTGACCGCGGGAACAGACAGAACGTACGCGGCCTGGACACCCGGAGGAAGCCACCAGCGTACGAACAACACCCGACTGGACGCACCCGAGGAAGACGACCCACACGGTCCGACGATTGAGAACGCCCAGGATCAGGACGCGGCTGATCACACCCGACCTCCCTCGCCCGCGTACCACTCCACTCGACCCCAGTACACTCGAGCAGACGACACCCGGCCTTGGCACACGCGGCCTGAAGCACCCACTAGGCCTGCACACCCGACTTGGAGGACGCGGCCTGAAGCACCCGCACGGCCTGCACACCCGACTTGAAGGACGCGGCCTGAAGGACCCGCACGGCCTGCTTGCTGCTGGACACGGACAGCACGCGGCTCAGAGCACCCGGGGAGGACAACCCGAGCAGTTAGACAAACCGGACGAGCATCCTCATACGCGGGTGGTCATACCCGGCCTGGTGGATACCTATCCGACCAGGGTATCCGAGTTTCTTCCTTTTGGAGCATTTTGATTGGCTTAGACCATTACTCTTCTAAGGGTTTTTTAGTCATTTTACTTCTATGTGTTTAGGGCTTTTAAGCCTACTATAAATACTCTTATTATTCTTAGTTTGGGACTCATGTTATTTTCTATCTAAGAACACATAAACCTCTTGAGTAAAGTTTCATCTTTGATTCATAATCTCATCTTATCTTTGTGTTCTTGATTGTTTGATTTCATCTCCTTTCTTTCTCTATATGTTTAAGCTTGAATCTCTCATGGATTTAAGAGTAAGCATGTGGATTAGTGAGTAGATCCATTTAAGATCCATGGGTTAGGGTGATTGAGAGTGATTAAGTGTAGATCCAAGGTGCTTAGTGTTAGATCTATCATTTCCTTGCATTGATTTGGTGTTCTTAAAGCTATATTTGAGTTGGCCTCTCAAACATAGAGCTATAGGCATTTCATGCCCGAAAGGTGTTCTATGAAATGCCTGAACCAACTCATCTATGCTTTTAGCTTGCTTTGCCTAAGGGATTAGTTGTCAAAGAAGCAAGGATTGCTATTAGACTCATTCTCCTTGTTTGCTTTGATCATTACAGCCAAAGGGATTTGGTGTACTTGGGTGATCATTGCAAAAGAGCATTCATCTAGGGATAGAGCTTAATTAGTTTTGTTTTCTAGGCATAAGGAATTAGATTAATTGAAAAGTTAGCATCTTGGATTGAGTCTTAATCATTTGATTTCAAGTCCCTATACCCATGGGTCTCAATCTCCTCATAAGAAAGAAAGTTTTACTTTTTGTTGCATTTTACTTATTGTCTTAGTTAAATAATCATCCTCCTTAATGATTGCATTTAGATTAAGCATAGACTTGCATTCCCTCTGCTTTATGGTCACTTAGAACTGGTTCGACAATCTTATATACCACATCATTTGATTAGGACTCTTAGAAAAGTCCTTTCATCAAATTGGCGCCGTTGCCAGATTCTAAGTTGATTGTGACATTGGGATTTAGTCACTTGCTTGAGACTAAATCATTTTTCTTTTCTTGTGATATTGATTCTCCTTTTGCATCTTCCTTTGATTTTCAGGTGTATGAACACAAGGAGCAGGGGTGCAACTAACCTGGTTCCCACTGTTGAAGAGATAGCTACACTTGAGAGAGAAATAGCAAGAAGGAGAAGAGAAGAAGAGCAACAGGCTCACATTCAGAGGTTGGGGCTTGAGATGGATGATCACCAGCATCAACCCCAAGATGGCAATGGTCAAGGAGCTGACAACCTTAGACCACAGCGCCAGCAACAACAACACCCACAGAGGCCAGCTAGAGCCATTGGCACCTATGACCGTCCTCACATTCATGGCAACAGGACGGGCATCCGCGCACCAGCTGTGGAAGCTAACAACTTTGAGATCAAGTCAGGGTTGTTGAGTGTGATTGAGAACAACAAGTACCATGGCTTGGCTGTAGAAGACCCATTTGATCACTTGGACAAGTTTGATAGCTATTGTGGCTTGTCCAAGACCAATGGTGTGTCCGAAGATGCCTTCAAGCTCAAGTTGTTTCCATTCTCTCTAGGAGACAAGGCACGCCAATGGGAGAAATCTCTACCTAGTGATTCCATCACTACTTGGGATGATTGCAAGAAGGCCTTCTTGGAGAAATTCTTCTCCACATCAAGGACAGCCAAGCTGAGGAATGAGATCTCTAGTTTCCAGCAGAAGAACTTGGAAAGCTTTAGTGAAGCATGGAAAAGGTTCAAGGGGTATCAAGCTAAGTGCTCACACCATGGCTTCTCAAAGGAGAGTTTGCTGAGCACATTCTATAGAGGTGCCCTTCCTGAGTTTAGAGCAAGATTGGATACAGCAAGCAATGGTTTCTTCCTGGGAAGGTCTGAAGAAGATGCTGAGGAGCTGGTGGACAACATGGTGAAGAGTGGTTCAGTTTACAGTGGAGAAAATGTCAGAGCTGATAGAACAACCAGAGTTGATGACAACCAGACCAAGAAGGAAATCAAATCCTTGCAAGAGAAGATCGACTTGCTGATTGCTAACCAAGCCAAACAGGAGCAGATCCACTTTGTGGGTGTTCCAAGTCAGGAAACTCCTCCTAAGGTTAATGAAGTTGAAGGGTTAGAAGGGCAAGAAGAGCTTTGCTTCATCAACAACAATGGTACTTGGTACAGGAAGGAGCCTAACTTTCAGTTCAAAAACTACCAGTAACGGTCTTATCCCAACAACCAGCAAGGCGGCTATCAACCAAAGCAAAACACTCAGCAAGGGAACTACCAGCCTAGGCAGAATCCTCCTCCTGGTTTTGCAAACCATGGCAATCAGTCTACTCAAGCTCAAGGTAGCTCCTCCCAAGCTAAAGCTCCAGATTCATCTATGGAAGCTATGTTCAAACAACTATTGGAAGGTCAAGCTAGAGCAGCCAAGGACATTGGCCATGAGTTCAAGACTGTTCACTCCAAGATTGATAGCAGCTATACTGAGCTAAACAACAAGATTAGAGCTTTGGAGAATCAGTTTGCTTCCATGAACTCTCAGCCAAGTCGCCAACAAGGAACACTACCAGGAAAGGATGAGCAAAACCCCAAGGAGCCAATGAAGGCAATCACTTTGAGAAGTGGTAGAGAGCTACCTCCAAGAACTCTCCCCAAGGATGGTGAGACACTAAGTGGGGGGGGGGGGGTGGCTATCAACATAGATGATGATGTTGTGATTGTAGATGAGAAGGTTGATGAGGAAATTCTAGAAAAGATTGTTGAAGCTAAGGGTAAAGGAAAGGTTGGAGAAGAGAAGAAAGCACTAAAGCATGGTGAAGTTGCCACTCCAACAAAAGAGTCTTCTTTTTTTCCTCCTCCCTATGAACCTAAGCTGCCATTTCCTGGAAGATTCAAGAAGCAACTTTTGGAGAAATACAAAGCACTCTTTGAGAGGCAAATGAGTGAAGTTCAAGTCACAATGCCCATCATTGATGCCTTCATGCTTGTCCCTCAATACAGCAAGTTCTTGAAGGATGCTGTGGCTGCCAAGAAGAAGGAAATGGAAGGCATGATGGTTCTTACTCATGAGTGCAGTGCCATCATCCAGAGATTGACAATCCCTAAGAAGCTAGAGGATCCAGGCTGCTTTACCCTACCTTGTGCCATTGGTCCTTTGATGTTTGAGAGATGTCTATGTGATTTGGGAGCTAGTGTCAGTCTCATGCCTCTATCTGTTGCCAAGAAGCTTGGGTTCAGCCAATACAAGAAGTGCAAACTCTCTTTGGTGCTTGCTGATCGCTCAGTCAAATTCCCCATTGGTATCCTTGAAGACCTCCCTGTGATGGTGGGAAATTGTGAAATTCCTACTGATTTTGTTGTTCTTGAGATGGATGAAGAAGCTAGAGATCCCTTGATCCTTGGAAGACCATTCTTAGCCACAGCAGGAGCCCTTATCAATGTGAAGGAAGGCAAGATTGATCTTCATTTGGGGAAAGAGCACACTCTCCATTTTGATATCAATGAGGTAATGAAGAGGTCAACTGTGCAAGGCCAAGTGGTTTACTTAGAGGAGATGGAAGCTCTTGCTGATGAGCTCCTTGAGGAATTGGCACTTGGAGAGTTGACAATAGAAGACCCTTTGCAGCATGCTTTGACAGTGGATAAAGAGATCCAAGTGGTTGAGAACCAAGAGAGTGATGCTATTGCAGCCATGTTGGATTCTCGCAAGAAGATTGTTGATAAAGGCCAGTATGAGGAGCTCAAACAAGAAGTGCACCAGGCTGTTTCAGCCACTCAACAAGAGGACACTCAACAAGATGATTGCAGTGAGCTCAAGGCACCAAAAGTGGAGCTAAAACCTCTTCCCCATGGTGTGAGGTACGCATTTCTAGGCCCTAATGAGTCATATCCTGTCATTGTGAGTAGTGAACTTACTGAACTTGAGCTTTCTCAACTTTTAAATGCACTTAAAAAGTTTAGAAAAGCAATTGGATACTCACTAGATGATATTAAGGGGATATCACCTTCTTTGTGCATGCATAGGATACATCTAGAGGATGAATCAATGACTTCTATAAAGCATCAAAGAAGGTCGAATCCTAACCTGAAGGATGTTGTAAAGAAGGAGATTCTTAAGCTCTTAGATGCTGGTGTTATCTACCCTATTTCAGATTCTAAATGGGTATCTCCTGTGCATGTAGTTCCAAAGAAAGGTGGTATCACTGTGGTTAAAAATGACAAGGATGAATTGATACCAACTAGAACCATAACTGCCATAGGATGTGTATTGATTATAGAAAGCTCAACTCTGCATCTAGAAAGGATCATTTTCCATTGCCATTCATTGATCAAATGCTTGAGAGGCTTGCAAACCATCCTTTCTATTGTTTTCTTGATGGGTATTCAGGGTTCTTCCAAATCCCCATACATCCCAATGATCAAGAGAAGACAACATTCACATGCCCCTATGGCACCTTTGCTTATCGAAGGATGCCATTTGGGTTATGTAATGCTCCAGCAACCTTTCAAAGGTACATGATGTCTATCTTCTCGGATCTCATTGACGATATAGTGGAGGTATTCATGGATGATTTCTCTGTCTACGGATCTTCGTTTTCTGCTTGTTTGTCCAACTTGTGCAGGGTCCTACAGAGATGTGAAGACACCAACCTAGTGCTGAATTGGGAGAAGTGTCATTTCATGGTCAAAGAGGGGATTGTGCTTGGACACAAGATTTCAGAAAAGGGAATTGAAGTGGACAAGGCTAAGATTGAGGTGATGGTCAGCTTGCCACCACCAAAGACAGTGCAAGACATCATGAGCTTCCTTGGCCATGCTGGGTTCTATAGAAGATTCCTCAAGGACTTCTCAAAGATTGCTAGACCCATGACCAAGTTGCTGTGCAAGGAGGCCGCTTTCAGCTTTGATGAAGATTGTCTTGAGGCCTTCAAGAAGATAAAAGGTGACCTTGTCAGTGCTCCCATTGTCCAGCCACCTGATTGGGACCTCCCTTTTGAGATAATGTGTGATGCTAGTGATTTTGCTGTTGGGGCTGTCCTGGGGCAGAAGAGGGATGGCAAAACTCATGTGATTTATTATGCTAGCCAAACCCTGAATGATGCACAGATGAAGTATGCCACAACAGAGAAAGAGATGCTGGCCATTGTCTTCGCCTTTGGAAAATTCAGAAGCTCCCTGGTGGGTTCCAAGGTCATTGTGTATACTGACCATGCAGCTTTGAGACACCTCCTTGCAAAGAAGGATGCCAAGCCACGACTACTAAGGTGGATCCTTTTGCTTCAAGACTTGGAGATTAGAGACAAGCCAGGGATTGAGAATGGAGTTGCTGATCACTTGTCCAGGTTAAGGATTGAAGGTGGAATCCCTATTGATGAAGAACTTAGAGAAGAGCATGTCATGGCCATCATGTCAGTGGTGGCAGTCATTGAGACTGGAAAAAAGATTGAAGAGGTCAAGGCAGCTGAAGAGAACAACTTACCTTGGTACGCTGATTTGGTTAACTACTTAGCCACTGGGAAGGAACCATTGGGGCTTGCGGGGTATGAGAAGAAGAAGTTCTACAAGGACTTGAAGAGATACTATTGGGATGAACCATACCTTTACACCCTATGCAAAGATCAGATTTATAGATAGTGGTGGCTGAAGAAGAAGTTGAAGGGATCCTCTCACATTGCCATGGATCTTCCTATGGAGGCCATTTTGCTACATTCAAGACTGTCTCAAAGGTGCTACAAGCTGGATTTTGGTGGCCACACATGTTCAGGGACTCGCAAGACTTCATTTCAAGATGTGACTCTTGCCAAAGGAGTGGGAACATTACTAAGAGGAATGAGATGCCTCAAAACCCAATCCTTGAAGTGGAAGTGTTTGATGTTTGGGTGATTGACTTCATGGGACCCTTCCCTTCTTCTTATGGCAACAAATACATCTTGGTGGCTGTGGACTATGTATCAAAGTGGGTGGAAGCAATAGCAAGTTCTACAAATGATTCAAGAGTGGTGGTCAAAATGTTCAAGAGCACTATTTTCCCAAGGTTTGGAGTTCCAAGAGTGGTCATAAGTGATGGAGGTTCACATTTCATCAACAAGGTATTTGAGGGTCTTCTCAAGAAGAATGGAGTGAAACACAAGGTTGCAACACCCTATCACCCTCAAACAAGTGGCCAAGTGGAGGTCTCCAACAAGCAAATTAAGGGGATTTTGGAGAAGGTTGTAGGAACTAAGAGGAAGGATTGGTCAGCCAAGCTTGATGATGCTCTTTGGGCGTATAGAACAGCCTTCAAGACTCCTCTAGGCACCACTCCCTTCAACCTTGTCTATGGAAAGTCTTGCCATCTGCCAGTTGAGCTTGAATACAAGGCATTGTGGGCTGTGAAGATTCTAAACTTCCACATCAAGGGTGGAAAGGAGAAGAGACTTCTTCAACACAATGAACTGGATGAGATAAGGATGGATGCCTTTGAGAACTCAAGGATCTACAAGGAAAAGACTAAGGCTTTCCATGACAGGCACATCCTCAAGAGAGAGTTCAAGGCAGGAGATCAAGTGCTTCTTTACAATTCTAGACTGAAGTTGTTTCCAGGAAAGCTAAAGTCAAGGTGGTCTGGTCCATTTGTGATCAAAGAAGTGAGACCTTATGGAGCCATTGTGCTTTGGAACAAGGATGGTGGAGACTTCACAGTGAATGGCCAGAGACTCAAAGAATACATGGCCACAATACCAAAGGAGGATGGGACATCAACCCCACTCTCTGATGCTCCACTTGCCTAACCTCAAAGGAGGCAAAGTCAAGCTAGTGACTTTAAACAAGCTCACTTGGGAGGAAGTCCCATGGTTATCCTTGTACATATTGCATTAGGATTTTTATTTTTCAGCAACAAGTCCTTTGATTGATGATGGGGCCAGGTTGGGAGCTTGAGAATGAATTCACTGAGGTTATGAGATGGAGGAGACACGAAAAGAAGTGAGTTGGCTCAGCGATCAGGAGAAAAAAGAGGTGAAATTTTTCCTTTGAGGTTTGGGCGAATGGATGTACCCGGGTGGTGTTACTCGGGACACGGCACCCGCACGGGTGGAACGATCAGAACAGACGGACGGACGTACGCGAATGGATGTACTCGGGTGGTGTTACCCGGGACGCAGCACCCGCACGGGTGGAAAGAACAGGACGGACGGACGTACCCGGGTGGTGTTACTCGGGACACGGCACCCGCACGGGTGGAACGAGCAGGATGGACGGACGGACGTATCCGGGTGGTGTTACTCGGGTTGAAGCAGCCGCACGTGTGGAAGGATCAGAACAGACGGACGGACGGACGGACGTACGCGGGTGGTGTTACCCGGGACGCAGAACCCGCACGGGACGAAGGGACATACGCGGGTGGACATACCCGGGTCGTCCAAACGCCCCAGCACCCGCGTACCAGCCATGACCCGCGTATGAACCCAGAACGCGACCCGCCCGACCCAGGTAAGTGTTCTTCCCCTTTTTCCGACCCAAACCCACCTGAACCCGACCCAGAAACCTTCCACCCGACCCAGAAACCTTTTAAAACCCTAAGCAACCCTCTCTATCCTCATTTCATCTTCTTCCTCACATCATAATCCTCTCTAGCCTCCAAGAACATAAATTCCCATAACTTTGTCAAATCTCAACCAAATCACAAATTTCTTTTTCCCACATCAAGACCTTCTTCCCCTAGATCTAATTCCTTGAACCTTTTCATCTTTATCCTTCATCCAAAGCAAGGTATGGTATCTCTAAGTTCAAATTCGTAACCCTCATGAACCCTAAAAATTTGAACTTGAAATTTGAGCTTTTTCTTGCTAGATTCTTGTAAATTAGACTAGGTAAAGCTTATATATCATGCTGGTAGTTGATTTCATGGTGGAATTGAGATTAATTTGAACTTTGATAAATTAGGGTTCATGAGATTTGAGGGTTTTTGAAAAGGTTCTTACTTTTGGTTGATTATGGTCTAGATTGATTGGAATTGATGTTCTAGAGCTTGTTTAACACTAAATTTCAGCTTGCTTGGTGCTTTTACTTGGAAATTGGCTAGATTAGGTTCCCTTGTTCATAAAAAAAAAAAAATTTAGAATTTTGTGGACATGGGAGCTTGATTGCTTTGATAGTCTTGCTAGGTTGCTGGTTTTAGACTAGGTTTGCAAGTGTTCATTCAAGCACCTATCTTTCCCAAAGTATTCTTTCTTCCTTGTGCTTAATCTTGTCCAAGTCTTATATTTTTTCAGGTTCAAATGGGAAGGAAAGATGAGAACTTGATTGCACAAGAGAAGGCTGAGGCTGCTGAGAAAGAGACTGCTAGGTTTGGGAAAGAGTTAGGCTCCATGCCTGAATATGAGGAGGAGCGTAGGCAACAAGCTTTGGCTATGTTGAGACAGAAAGCACAGGCCAAGAAGGATGGAAAGAGAGTTGTTGATGGGATTAACAAGCAACCCAAGAATGAAGGAAAAAGGATGGCTAGTGATGAGAAAGGGACTGCTGGGGCCCACAAGCAGTCTAAGAGAGATGGAAAAAGAGTGGTTGATGTTGATCACAAGACTACAAAGGCGGATGGCAAGAGGTTGACTAGTGATGAGAAAGTTCTTGATGATGCCTATAAAAAGGCCAAGAAGGATGGTAAGAGAGTGGCTGTTGGTGATCACAAGCACACTCCTTCAAAGAAAGCTAGAGCTCCAAGATCTCACAGTGTGGGACCTCTTGTTTTGGAGAAGAACACAAAGAAGGATGCTGAGAAACCCACTCCTCCCACCAAGATCAGAATCAAGGCACCAAACCCAAAGACATTGGCACCTCCACCCTTGGAGCAAGTAGATGAAACTGTTGAAGAAGCATCTTCTCCAAATGGTGGTGTGGCTGAGCAAGAAACTTTCGAAAAGTTAGGGTTCAATCCTCATAGAGATCGACAGAGGAAGCCAACTGAAGTTGAACTATTGGAGCAGATGAGGCAATGAGTATCTTGGCCTCCAACCAGATTTGCTGATGTGAGGCTAATGAGAGAGCTAGAGATTGACCAAGACATGAAGGATTTGCTTGCTCTCATGAACATGGACAGCTTCTATTCCATGGCTCACCCAACACATAAAGAGGTCTCTTGCCAATTCTTGGCATCCTTGGAGGACACATTCCATTCTTCTCTACATGAGGAACAAGGGTGGGGAAGAATCAGCTTCAAGATTGATAAGAAGACCTATTTCATGACCTTTGCTGAGATTGGAGAGGTGCTAGGCCTCAAGGATTTGAAGGAGTCTTCTTTGCCTAAGTTGAAAGGGCTTCCTAAAGAGAAGACCCTTCCACACTTCACTTACAAGTTCTTATCCGGCAAAGATAGAGTGTCCAGCAGAGACAAGAATGCATCTATCAGGCATCCATCAGTCCGCTACCTCCATAGGCTGATTGTCCACACCATCTTCCCGAGGAAAGAGCCAAGTAACGTGAATGGAGAAGATTTGAACCTCATGCACCAAGCTATCCAGCATTTTGCCTCACCTCCTCACTTACCTGAAGTCCCCACTGATTTCTACGCTGAGTTTGGTATGGTTGGATTCTTTGTGAGGCGCCTCATGTACTACAAGGATTATGCTTGGACAAACAGGGATCCAGAGGCTCAGATTGGAATAGGTGGCTTGATCACACCATTGCTTGTGCACCAAGGTATTAGCTTGGGAGATGATGCATCCGGTCCCTCTTTCATTGATCTCACCTACATGAAGTCAGCTCATTACTTCTCTGGAAGATACAATGGGAGGTGTGTTTACTCGTACTTGAGAGGTTCCACCACAGTTGAGCTGCTTCTCCCTAACTATGAGCTCACTTCATTGAGTACACCAGGGACTATAAGTTTTGATATCAGTGAGCAGCACCTTTTAGGTAGTCATGGGACACTCGGCCCTATGGTATTAAATATGAACGAGAAAGCAGCAGCGAAGGCAGCTCGGTTTGATCAAGGATATTCCAGCAGAGCCACAGCCATCTCTTTGGACCTCCTCGCTATAAGTTTGAGCAATGCACCAGTGCCCTGCCTATTGGTCTCATTCACCAAGCTCATGACAAGATTAGCACATTACAAAGGTGGAACAGAGCTCAAGATAGGACTATCTACAAGCTCACCAAGAAGTGCAAGGAATTGAGGAAAACTGTGAAGAGACAAGCTGAAGCTTCAGCTCAGTTCATGAGAAAGGTTGCTGATGTTCTGACTAGGGGAGCTGTAGCAGGCTGCAAGGCTGAGGATTTCGATCTTGATGCTTTCCTTGCACCCCCTCCTCTACCCCTTCTTGACCCCAATGCGCCTCAAACCGAGAAGCAAGCCCTCCGTAGCTTAAGGAACCCCTACATCGCCCCATCCGCGTCCGGAAACAAGTCACCAAGTCTAAGCACCACTGCTGATGAAGATGACTCTGAGGGTGAGGCATCAGCCTCATCCCATGCTCCATGAGGTACTCCACTTCCTGATCATTGTATATACCATTCATCTTTGCATTTAGATTTCTTTTATTTTCTTTTAGGCCCTTCTCTACACTTAACAAACACAGAGACTGTGTGAATTAAGTGTGGGGGAGGTGTCAAGTTGCTAATAGTCTTGTGTTTTATGGCATTTGCATGCACTTGTAGATAGTTATTGCATAGAAAAACCAAAAAAATTTTGAAAAATTTGAAAAGCAAAAAGGAATCATGTAGTTGCATTAGGATTGAGTCTAGATCATTCACTTGCATAAAAAAAAGAGAAAAATCATCATATAGGTTGCATCATGCATAAGGGGACAAGGATGATAGCTGCCTTGTAAATATGCTCATGCTAAGTTCTTAAAGTGATAACCTTCATAATCATAGCAAGTAGCTTGAGCAATCTTAGGATAACTTGTAAACTTTGTGCCTTGAAAGCTCTTCCTAATGCTTATTTGATTGATTGGTGCTCTCTCTTTGAAGCTTGCTCCTGTCATATTTAGACTCTAAGTCTCTTGCTCATGGTCCCTTGTCTACTAAGTCATGGATGGAACACTTGAGTTGTCCCTCCCATTCTTTGCCTATCTTTTTGGACAAACTCAAGTGGCACTCCACGCCCTTAAACCCTTACCTCCTTTCAAGCCTTCATTATTTGTTGAGTGAGGCCTTCTTTGGAAAGCTTTACATGTGCATAATGTTGAGAGTATTGGGAACGACAATGCTTGGTCTCCATTTTAGCTAGATTAGACATTCATATTGTCTAGCTTCTAGGAATGGGGGTGAGTGTTGTAAAATTTGATCTTGGGAGTGTGAGAAAGAGAGAAAAGAAATGGTAGACTCTTAGAACTCAAAAGTGATTAAGTCTTTAGGGATAAGCAAATGAAAGTCTAGCTCAAGTTTGTAATGAAAGTCTTGGCCCCCATTCATAAAAAAAAAATTAAAAAGAAAAAAAAAAAGAGAAAAAGAAAAAACAAATTTGAAAGAGATGAATAAAGGGGGCTAGCAAAAGTTGTTATGAGCTAGCAAGTGTTTTAAAAGTGTAAAAATCCCTTGTAGACTTCAAAAAGTGAAGAGTTCTAAGTGAGAAAATGTTCTTGAGAGTTTGGGAATTCTTTAGGTGAGTGAAGAGAGAGTGGGATTGGCATTGGGGAATAGAGTAAAATTTGCTTTCATGTTTAGGAAAAGGGTAGGATAATGGAGATTGAGCATTGTATGCATGAATTGATCCCTTTCTTAGATATATTATGTGCAATGTCAAAGCTACTTTGTTTTGAGAGGAAACCACCTTGAAAGATGATCTTGAACCTCTTGATTCACTTTGCACTAAAGCCTCTTTCTAACCAAACCAAATGATTTGGACCATTTGCAAGACTTCTATTGAGTTTGCTTAATGATTGTAAGAGAGCAAGTAGATTTGTGGATTGTGGATTCATGATGAGTAAGTGTAGGGATCAAAAGAGTTGAGATAGGCCTTGAGAAGTTAGAGTTGGATTGAGTGTTTGCTCTAGCTAGTTAGTATGATTATGCAAGGTTATCAAGTTGAGAACTAAGAAGAGCATTCTTTTGGCTATGAGTCCCCTCCTTAGTCCTTGCTAGTTTACTTGTGGACAAGTAAAGGACTAGTGTGGGGGAGTTGATGTCTTGCATATTTTCATTGTTTTAGCTTTCCATTTTGTGCATTTTTTCCCTTCTAGATTAGGTATTAGGCATATTTAGGTTCATTTTGCATTCATAAGTCTTTATCAGGTCTTGGAGTGAACTTTGGAGAATTTGAAGGTGTTTGGAGGTGCTTTGTTACAAAAAGGAAGGGTGAAAGATGGACATGGACGATGGCCATAAAGAAGTCTTTCTGTGCTAAGATTTGGTGGAGACATATCATGTTGAGTTAGCTTTCCATTGGGAGTGGTTTCAAGCCATTTGAAGCCATATTGGAGGAGTTATGATTATTTGAGTGAAGGCATGTCAGTACACCAGGGTCAGCACACTCGGCCTGACCAGCCCGCACGGGACGAAGGGATGATGCTGGACGATGCAGCACCCGGACGGACGTAGGCGACCTCGGTAACCCGCACGGCCTGACCGCGGGAACAGACAGCACGTACGCGGCCTGGACACCCGGAGGAAGCCGCCCGCGTACGAACAACACCCGACTGGACGCACCCGAGGAAGACGACCCGCACGGTCCGACGATGGAGAACGCCCAGGATCAGGACGCGGCCGATCACACCCGACCTCCCTCGCCCGCGTACCACTCCACTCGACCCCAGTACACTCGAGCAGACGACACCCGGCCTTGGCACACGCGGCCTGAAGCACCCGCACGGCCTGCACACCTGACTTGGAGGACGCGGCCTGAAGCACCCGCACGGCCTGCACACCGGACTTGAAGGACGCAGCCTGAAGGACCCGCACGGCCTGCTTGCTGCTGGACACGGACAGCACGCGGCTCAGAGCACCCGGGGAGGACAACCCGAGCAGTTGGACAAACCGGACGAGCATCCTCATACGCGGGTGGTCATACCCGGCCTGGTGGATACCTATCCGACCAGGGTATCCGAGTTTCTTCCTTTTGGAGCATTTTGATTGGCTTAGACCATTACTCTTCTAAGGGCTTTTTAGTCATTTTACTTCTATGTGTTTAGGGCTTTTAAGCCTACTATAAATACTCTTATTATCCCTAGTTTGGGACTCATGTTATTTTCTATCTAAGAACACATAAACCTCTTGAGTAAATTTTCATCTTTGATTCATAATCTCATCTTATCTTTGTGTTCTTGATTGTTTGATTTCATCTCCTTTCTTTCTCTATATGTTTAAGCTTGAATCTCTCATGGATTTAAGAGTAAGCATGTGGATTAGTGAGTAGATCAATTTAAGATCCATGGGTTAAGGTGATTGAGAGTGATTAAGTGTAGATCCAAGGTGCTTAGTGTTAGATCTATCATTTCCTTGCATTGATTTGGTGTTCTTAAAGCTATATTTGAGTTGGCCTCTCAACCATAGAGCTATAGGTATTTCATGCCCGGAAGGTGTTCTATGAAATGCCTGAACCAACTCATCTATGCTTTTAGCTTGCTTTGCCTAAGGGATTAGTTGTCAAAGAAGCTAGGATTGCTATTAGACTCATTCTCCTTGTTTGCTTTGATCATTACAGCCAAAGGGATTTGGTGTACTTGGTGATCATTGCAAAAGAGCATTCATCTAGGGATAGAGCTTGCTTAGTTTTGTTGTCTAGGCATAAGGAATTAGATTAATTGAAAAGTTAGCATCTTGGATTGAATCTTAATCATTTGATATCAAGTCATTAGACCCATGGGTCTCAATCTCCTCATAAGAAAGAAAGTTTTACTTTTTATTGCATTTTACTTATTGTCTTAGTTAAATAATCATCCTCCTTAATGATTGCATTTAGATTTAGCATAGACTTGCATTCCCTCTGCTTTATGGTCACTTAGAACTGGTTCGACAATCTTATATACTACATCATTTGATTAGGACTCTTAGAAAAGTCCTTTCATCAAGAATCGATCCCAGATCCCAAGCCGATGAAGAAAGAAGAAGATTCAGATGCGTATCAATAAAGATTGAGGGAAGATGAAGTCAAGTGACTCGAACGAGCTGAGAAGGCGATGAACATGCTGATCCCAAATCTCGGAGATCATGTTTTACGGAAGCTCGACGATTGCACAACCGCCGCATCAATTTGGACGGCTCGCAAAATGTTATACAATCAGAAGACTCTTCCTCATCGAATCCATATGCAACATAAGTTCTATACTTTTAGAATGGTGGAATCGAAGTCTGTTGATCAGAACATAGATGATTTCTTGAAGCTTGTATCTGGATTGAGTAGCTTGAAGGTGGATGTTACAGAAGAGGTTCAAGCTATCTTGCTTCTGAACTCGTTGCCATCGCAGTATAATTCTCTTAAGGAAACGCTGAAGTACGGAATAGACTCTTTGACTATTGAGAGTGTTAATAATGCTGCGAAGTCAAAAGAAGTGGAGTTAAGAGAGAAGCAAGATCATGCTACTGCAGCGAAGAGGGGAGATGCGTATGTAGCGCGAGGAAGACCTGAAAAGAGAGAATCAGGCAACAAGAAGTGGAAGGGAAGATCAACATCTTGTTCTGGATCGAGAATAACCTGTTGGTATTGCAAGAAGGAGGGGCACAAGAAAGCAGACTGCTATGCTCGAAAGAAAAGACTCGAAGGTGAAGAGAGTGCAGAAGCAGCAGTGGTGATTGATGCTCTAACAGTTTTGGATACTTGGCATCAAGAAACATGGGTTATTGACTCTGGATGCTCATACCATATGACCTCAAGAAGAGACTGGTTCCAGACGTTCGAATAAGTAACTTCAGGACAAGTAATGCTAGGTGATGACTTCTCGTGGATGTGCAAGGAGTCGGATCAATAAGAATCAAAGCCTATGGAGGGACGGTGAAAGTCTTGAACAATGTCAGGTATGTTCCTAAACTATAAAGGAATCTTATCTCTACTGGAACATTGGATAGACTAGGCTTTGATCATGCTGGTGGTAGAGGAAAAATAAGGTTTTACATAGATGGAAAACTAGCATTACAAGAATCATTATCTGGAACACTGTATTTGTTGGATGGAGAAACAATTGTTGCAGGTGAAAGCAACAGTGTGGTGTCTAAAAGAAAGAAGGATGAAACTGAGCTGTGGCATAGGCGTTTGGGACATATGAGTATGAAGATCTTGCAGATCCTAACAATAAAGGGGATACTGGATAAGCGCAAGATTGGTGATTTGAGCTTTTGTGAGAACTGTGTAATTGGAAAACACAAAAGATTGAGCTTTCATTTTGGGAAGCACAACTCAGGCGAGGCTCTGAAGTATGTTCATGCTGACCTTTGCATCATTGATGACTACACGAGGAAGGTCTGGGTGTTCTTTCTTTCTCTGAAGAGTGAAGCGTTCATGAAGTTCTGTGAATGGAAGAAGCTTGTCGAAAATCAAATAAGTAAGAAAGTGAAGTGCTTGAGGACTGATAACGGACTCGAATTCTGCAACTCTGAGTTCCATGGCTTCTACAGACAACACGGGATAGAGAGACACAGGACATGCGCCTACACACCGCAACAAAATGGTGTCGCAGAACGCATGAACCGAACAATAATGGAGAAGGTTAGATGTCTTCTGAATGAGTCTGGTCTTGAGGAAGAGTTTTGGGCAGAGGCAGTTTCTACGGCTGTATGTCAGATAAATAGAAGTCCCTCATCAGCTATAGACAGCAATATACCAGAAGAGTTATGGCTGGGAAAGAAGCCGGGTTATACGCATATGAAGAGGTTTGGTTCTGTAGCATATGTTCATAAGGATCAAGGGAAACTTAAACCAAGGGCAGTAAAAGGAGTTTTTCTGAGCTACCCTGTTGGAATTAAAGGGTATAAAATCTGGTTACTGGACGAGAGGAGATGCGTGGTCAGTAGAAATGTTATTTTCATGGAGGATAAAGTCTACAGAGACTAGCAAAAACCTCAGAGTGGAGAATCAGTTTCAAAAGACACAGAGAGGAGAAGTTCTGTGATTCTAGAAACTGAGATTGCTGAAAATGGTAAAGCAGTTGATGAATCAACAAGAAGCGCAGTTCAGTCAGTCTCAGATGCTGAAGATGCATCGGAAAGTGAAGAAGAAAATGGCAATGATGATCAGGCTGATGTCCATGGTAGCTATAATATAGCTAGAGACAGACCAAGAAGAGAGATTGTGGCTCCAACTAGACTTGGAGATTACGACTTGGCAGCTTTTGCTCTAATAGCAGGCATTGAAGTGAGTCTAGATGAACCAAGAGACTATCAAGAAGCAATGAGAAGTAAAGATAGAGATCTCTGGAATGGAGGAATGGACGATGAATTGAAGTCCTTGAAAGAAAACAAAACTTGGAGGTTAGTTGAAAGGCCTAAGGATAGGAAGATCATTGGATGCAAGTGGGTGTACAGACTGAAGCCAGGAATACCCGGAGTGGAGGAGCCTCGTCACAAGTCTAGACTAGTAGCCAAAGGCTACTCGCAGAGAGAAGGAATAGACTATCAAGAGGTGTTTTCTCCAGTTGTAAAGCATGTCTCCATAAGACTACTTCTCGCCATCACAGTGAATGAAGACCTTGAGCTGGGGCAGCTCGATGTTAAAACGACATTTCTTCATGGAGTTATAGAAGAAGAAATCTATATGGAGCAGCCCGAGGGCTATGTTGTTGAAGAAAAAGAGGAGTATGTCTGCAATCTTGATAAGGCGTTGTATGGACTCAAACAAGCGCCTAGACAAAGGAATAAATGCTTTGACGAGTTTGTGGTGAGTAAAGGTTTTCAGAAGAGTGAATATGATCATTGCGTATACATAAAACAGACGAACACAGGGGCTAAGGTCTATCTTCTCCTGTATATTGACGATATGTTGCTTGCTTCAAAATACTTGGAAGAGATCAAGCGTGTAAAGAAGATGTTGGCAAGCAGGTTTGAGATGAAAGATCTAGGTCCTATAAGGAGAATTCTGGGTATGGACATACAAAGAGATCGTGAAGGTGGGGTACTAACATTGTCTCAGTAAGGGTATGTCAAGAAGATTCTCCAAGTTTTCAACATGGATGAAGCAAAGGAGGTAACCACTCCTATTGGAGCTCAGTTCAAGTTGTTCTTGATCAAAGACGATGATGGACAAGATTCAGTAGGAGATGATGCTCAGTATGAAAATGCTATTGGAAGTATCATGTACGCAATGATAGGAACAAGGTGTGACTTGGCTTATGCAGTGAGACTGATAAGTCGATTCATGAGCAATCTGAGCTCGACTCATTGGTCAGCAGTGAAGTGGGTCTTGAGATATATGAAGGGAACTCAAAATGTAAAGCTGGTGTTCAAGAAACAAGAAGAGTTCAAAGTTGAAGGCTACTGTGATTCGGATTTCTCGTCGGATTTGGATAGAAGACGATCTATTTTAGGGAAAACGTGTTGTTTCCCCACGAGAAGTATCGTATCCTCCCATATGTCTCCCAAACTATGACTTCATTCCAGATATCTCCGAAATAAAAATTCGAAACCTATTTCCCCATGAAACTATAGCATAACATTTATATCTCCCCGAAATAAAAGTTCGAAAGCTATAACTCCATAAAATAAAATTACTCGGTTTAAACCTATAAACTAAAATCGTTTTGGTTAATTAAACTAGTTTTAGACCAATAACGACCCTATTAAGATCCGATTACAACAATCAAACCAGAAATTATAAACCAGAAATTATAAATTATGGAGTCATTCTTTATAATTTCTGGTTTGATTGCTGTAATCGGATCTTAATCGGATCATTATTGGTCTAAAATTGGTTTAATTAACCAAAACGATTTTAGTTTATAGGTTTAAACCGAGTAATTTAATTTTATGGGATTATAGATTTCTAACTTTTATTTCGGGGAGATATAAGAGTTATGCTATAGTTTCATGGGGAAATAGGTTTCGAACTTTTATTTTGGGGACATCTGGAATGAGGTCATAATTTGGGAGACATATGGGAGGATACGATACTTCTCGTGGAGAAATAGCACGTTTTCCCTCTGTTTTAGGATATGTGTTCACAGCAAGAGGAAGTGCTATATGGTGGAGATCAGGGTTGCAGGATGTTGTTGTTCTATCAACGACCGAAGCTGAATATATAGCTCTGGTTGAGGAAGTAAAAGAATGTATCTGGCTTCTTGTTCGAGGAGTTTGGCTACAAACAAGAGAGTATCAGTGTGTGGTGTGATTCACAGAGTGCTCTCTATCTAGCTCGCAACAACGTTCATCACGAGAGAACGAAGCACATAAGTCGGAAGCTAAATTTTATCAGAGATATCATTGCACAAGGTGATGTGAAAGTTCTTAAGATTGCTACGCAAAAGAACCCTGCTGATATGTTGACAAAGGTTCTTCCAGTTGTGAAGTTTGAGAAGGCGTTAAGTTTTTTCGGCGTAGCAGATCACTAAGGTGAAGCCTTAGGGCTTTGGGAGTGCATATGTTTGCCATACTAAGGAGCTAAGTCAGATTGATGTCATCAAGGTGGGGTTTTGTAGTACTTTGGTGATGAGAATCAATTCTGGTTAGCTTAAACCGCGACTGGTTATGTCAATTGATAGTCAAGATTGAAGATGATGGTTAATCCGGTTCAGCAAGGCGGTTAGCTCATGGTTTAAGGTTTAGATAAATCGAATTAGTATGTGTAATAGACTCTATGATATAAATAGAGCATATGTGGTTTAATTCCCTCTCTCTTGTGAGCTAATTGTTCTAAGTGAGCAAGAGCGGGATTATCAGATTCTTTTGATCCATTGTAAATGAGAGATAGTGATAGTGTTGTGTGATTTGCTCAGCACCGAGACGTAGGGTTGTTACTCATTCGTGAGGGCCTGAACTCGTAAAACTCGTGTGTCAATCTTCTTTATGCTTTACTTGATTGCTTGATCGAGAAGAAGAGTCCAGTGTGTTCGTTGTGTCAGAGCTCCAGATCCTAGGAGGGCACGTGCCCCCGTTCCTTATACTGTAGATCTGCCCCTGAGTGTAGACATTATAACTTTGTAACATTTATAAATGTTATACCTGTTAGTTCAATTTTTTTTTGGTAAGACCATAGTAGTGTGGGTTGACAGATTGTAAGACAAAGGTACTTATCTGTTATCATACACTTATATTTACAAGTTGATCTATCATATACAATAAAGGTACTTATTTGTCATCATATGCTTACAAATTACAATTTCTATGTGGGTAGAGAAATTTGACAGTATTCTTAGTATTTTTCAGGATAAACTAATCTTTAGAAGTTTAGATATCATATACACGTTTATAGACTGAAACTATAGTTATTTCATATTTTATCACGTTTGTATCATATGTAACATCAAAAATTTTATCACACCCATATCAGGTCTTTTACACGTTTCTAATATTTTCATATAAAGGATTAATTCAAATACAATTTATTAACGTATATTAAAAAACAAACGACATATTCTAAAACAAGTTAATCTATATATTATTAAAACTGAAGTACAAATAGAACTAATCTTACTTTCAACAAATTATTACATTAATTATCATTTCCTTCTCACTCAATTTATACTAAGGTAAAGCCGCCCTACAGACAGGTAGGTAAGTTAAGAAAATAATAGGAAAATATCTGCTATTTTATATATATTTTAGAATATTTAGTTTAGTCCCAGTTAAAATCAGTGTTTTACATTCGATCCGGAATGCGGTTGGACCGATAAACCCGCTGACCTTCTAAGTAATCCACTTTGAATTTTTTAAAATGTCCGCTAATTAAAAATCCGATAAAATTTGTTAAAATCCATAAATCTGACAATCCGACTTTCAGTTAAACCACTGGGTGAACCAGTGAATAATTATTATTTAGTTTTATTAGGTTTTTAGTTATTTTATTAAATATGTTTTGTATTCTAAACGAGAAGTTAGTTTTTTACTTTTAAATTTTTATTTTTCTCGTGAGACTATAGTTTTCCTTACTGCCACATATATTCTATAACTCCTTTAACTTTCTTTTAAAATTTTTGATTATTTTGTTCATCATAGATAGCATTTATTTTAGTCTTCTAGGTTCTAACTTCTATCATATAAACTGTGTTTTTTATTCTTTATTATGAATCATATGCTTTTATCTTGTTTTATTGATTTTATATGTTTTTAGTTGTGAATCAAATTCATTAATCTTATTCAATTTTGTAAAATCATATATAATATTGACTAAACTGTTTTATCGTGATATTTAGATTTAGATGAACATTTCATTATGCCATCTGAAAAAAGATATAGTTAACGATGATTGAAAAAACCAAAAATTAGTTAATGAGATTTGGTATTAATTTATTTTTGTTATCGAAAATATATTACAATCTTGATGTTTACTTTTGTTTTATTTTGATTTAAAATTTAATTTTATTATTGACACTGGATATCTAAACTTATAGATTTAAATCTTATTATGTTTTATTATTTGTCATAACTTCCAACTTCTTAAAAAATATTAAATTAAATATTTAATATTTAAAATAAAAACAAAGATAAAAATAAAGAGCAAATTTAAATATTTTTTATATTTTGAAGAATCGTTAAACATCTCTTATATTATAGCTACTAAATAATTTTAGATTAAAATTAATCAATTTTTAATTTCCGGTTCACCTACCGTCTACCCAATAATCCAGTGATCCGGAAAGTAGTCTGATTCAATATCCGGGCCGGGTTTAGAAACATTGGTTAAAAGTGATTAATATACATACACTATTTTTTTTGCTATCTATACTATTAAAACAGAAACATTCTAAAAAATCTACTTGCAAAATTTTTTGGACATATTCATTACAATTTATTTAGATTCAATATTTACTCTCTAAACATAGCATATCCTAAATAATATACAATTAGTTACAAATGTAACAAAATTACATGGGCCCATTCACCTACATCTTAGGAAAAGATCAGTTAATTGCAATATTTACATAACTACACTCATAAATAAAATCTTCAAAAATTGAAAAAAGCGAATCATATAATAAGTTAATCTTCTCGTGCAATTCACCAAAATATGTATAAGTCAAAATAATATATTTATATTAATATTTTAGTCAGCCATTGAATTCTAATATATTGTTATTTCAAGTCTGAAAGCCATAAATAATAGAATCTCTATAATATTATTTGAGAAGTCAGTTTCCTACGTGTCACGCTCTCGTTAACTCTCACAGTGGTTGATTACGATGATACCCTTAATGAATTAAAATGTTATATTTAAACACTATTATTGATTTTTTTATTTAAATTACTTTTTAATATTTTCCAAATAACATATATAATAACAAGAAAATATTATAAAGTTTATAAAGCGAATTTAAAAACGAAAATATATGTATAAATAATATGATTTCATTAAAAAGAAAAGTTCACAAAATAGTAATATTCCATTTTAAAATATTTTTAAATAACATAAAATATACTAATATACTTTCTTTATATTTATATTTTCACAGTAACAGAAATATTTTTAATATATTTATCTACTAGGTGATTTTCCCGTGCTCATGCACGGACATAAATATTTATAAAATAAATATATTATAATAATTGATTGATATTTACTTTTAGTTTTAAATTAATTTATAATTTGTATGTATGATTTATATTAATAATATTGTATTACTTTAATTATTCATACGATTTTAGATATTTTATATCTAATCGATTTTGTTGTTTTTACAGTCGATTTAGTTATCATTTGGACATATTTGATTCCATCTATTTCTCTGAATTCAATTATAATATTTTTTATTCTAAATATATATATATATATATTTATTTATTTATTAATTTTTCTTATTTGCATTTAGGTTGATTGTTGTCTTAGATATGTAAGTATAATTTAGTAAGATTATGTATAACTTAAGATATATTGTGCTTAGAATGAAAAAAATAAACTAAGGTGTCTGATTCCAAATTACATTAATTAATATCATGATAACATTCTAAAGTTCCATGTATATATGTAAATTTTACTAAAGAACTAAATTTTTACAGTGAGTTAATATTTTATTTTTGATTTGTTAATATGTTTTCAATCATCCTATAATTTTAATTTATAAAATAAGTATATTATTAATTATATATTCTTATAAAATAAATAAATTATATATTCTATTTTTAGTTAAATCTATAATTTTAGATATAAGTTGGATTAGTCAAGTCATTCATGTTGTAGTTATTTGATCAAAAGATGTTTGTTGTTAAAATTTATTGTTTAGTTTTTTTAATCTCTTAAAATATTCAGTAAAAATTTGATTGTTTTTGAGAAATTATATTATATAAGTAAAATATAATTTATATTTTTTCTGTATTTATAAGATATTATAATCAACTAAATATATGAAAAAAACATTTCAATAATACTAATTATAAATTATTTTTTTTCAATTAAACATATATCAATTTATGTTACTTAATTATTTTATGTAATAATCTAATAAATAGACAGATAAACAAATTATATTACTTTGAAAATATAGTTATTTGTATTGTGAAAAATTATGTTTAAAAAATATTTCTTTTTCTAATATCAAGATCATCTGTGTGAATGTTTTTTTTATGAAACCATATTATATACAAATATTTTATTCATCTAAGAAGATATAGATACAAGGAAAATATTTTATTACTTCAAAAGTATATTTTATGTTAGTGAAAAATATATTTTAAATGAAATATTACTATTTTGTGAACTTTCCTTTTTTATGAAATCATATTATATATTCATATATTTTCGTTTTTAAATTAGTTTTTAAACTTCATAAATGTTTCATTTTTATTTTATATTGTTATTTGGAAAATTTTAAAAAGGAAATAATATTGTTTTAATGTAAATTTTTAATTCATTAAGGGTATCATAGTAATCAACCACCGTGATAGTAAACGTGAGTGCGACACCTAGAAAAGTGACTTCTCAAATAATATTATAGAGATTTTTAGATAATTACATAAAATAATTAAGTAACATAAACTAATATATGTTTTATTGATTTTTATTATTGAAATGTTACTTGTATTTTCTTATATTTATTTGACTATATAATAAGATTTCTCAAATACAATCTCAATTTTTTTACTGCTTATTTTTAAGAGATATTAAAAAAAACAAAAAATAAATTTTAACAATAAATATCTATTAATCAAATAAAAAAATATTTTAAAATCACGCTATACACTTTAATGAGGTAGATATATTATATTTTGCATTATTAAAATTATATATTTTATTAATATTAAATTTGCTTTTAAATTTTATGGTTTTAAGTTTGTGGAACTTAATATAACCATAACCAAAAGGCATAAAATCATTTACAATTTATAAAAATATTTTAGTTATTGTAAATATTGATATGTGTTGATGAGTTTCCAAAAACGTATCAATTACTTATTATGTAACTTTCTGTAGATCATCGTTTTATTTTCTATTTTTTTAAATTAACATTTAATTTGATATATATATATATATATATATATATATATATATCTATATTATGAAAATACATGCACATTTAAACGATAAATAAATTTAATTTGACTTGACTTAATTATAATAAAAATAATTATACCTCAGTTTGAATTTGAAAGAATATATGTAACTTAAGATACTCACAACATAAGTGACTCAACTAATCCAATTTATATCTAAAATCATAGATTTAACTGTAATAAGAAAATATAATTTTATAATAATAATAATAATAATAACAATAATTTATTTTATAAATATAAATTATAAGATGGCTCAAAACACCTTAACAATGAAAATAAAATATTAAGCAACTGTTTTAATTTAGTTCTTTTGTAAAATTTATATATATGCATGAGATTGCAGAATATTATCGTTATATTAATTTACGTAATTTGGAACCAAACACTTTAGTTTATCTTTTTTATTTCATTCTAAGCACAATATATCTTAAGTTATAAATAATCTTCCTAAAATATATTTACATATCTAAGACAAAAACTAACCTAATGCAAATAAGAAAATTAATCAAAATTTTAAAGTATTTTGAATAAAAAAAATTATAATTGAATTCAGAGAAATATATGCAACCTAATATATTCAAATGATAACTAAACCGATTGTAAAAACAACAAATCCGACTAGATATAACATATCTAAAATTATATTTGTAATTAAAATAATATAAATTATGCATAAAACTATAAATTAATTTAAAATTAAAGTAAATAGCAATCAATTATTATAATATATATTTACTTTATAAATATTTATACCGGTGCATGAGCACAGAAAAATCACCTAGTAACATATTTATTAATAAGATCATATTCAATGATATTTTATACAAAATAATCATTCAAATACAATCCAAAACAAATATTTTAAAAAATATTTTATCACCCAACGTTATGTTTGTTATGTAATAACGTTATGCACTATATCTTATACCTAATAATGACCTATAATAATTAGAAATTAATTATTTAAATGAATTAACAACATATTATACCATGTCATCTTACATATATAGTTCTAAATACTTACAAAACCAAATTTGATAAAAATAGAGCAACCAATATGTTTAAAAAAAATTATATATCACGTTAAGTTAATTTTTATGAAAAGAATTTATAATAAAGATTTGTTATCTAGATAAGCTTAATTACATATATATCACATCATTAATTACATACCATAATAAGAATAGTGCAGATTTTTATTTACTAGTTTATTAATCAACATTACCTTTGTATCAATCATAAAAATTAAAATGTCAAATAACAGAATTTTTCGTATGGTTAAAAGTTCGGTTAGTCTGTAAAAATATTTATTATAAACAATTTATCTTAGTTTATATTACGCATGGGACTTATTATCCGAGATCCGAATTCGATCCGAGATCGGATCCGGATCCGCTCCGAAAATCCAGATATCCGGAGGGGGCCGAATCAAGATCCGGATAGTAAAATGTTGGATCCGTCCAAACCGGGTCCGGATCCGGATCCGGATATTATATTTTCATTTTCATAATAGTATATATAAATTTATATAAAATTTGTAATAGCATACATAAAAATAATTAAAAACATTATATACATTTTTATTTTTAAATTATTGTTAATATTTTATATAATTTAATATTATTTTCATTTATTTTAAAGTTCCAAATCTAGATCCGGATATCTGCCGGATATTACAATTTTTAGAAGGATATCCGACATCCGGATACCCGAGAACCCCGGATCCGGATAAGGATAGTAAAATCATGGATCCGCCGGATAAAGATCCGGATTCGGATACCTCGAAATACCCCGGATACCCGATCCGTTCCACCCCTAGTTTATATGATAGAAGTTAGAACCTAGAAGACTAAAATAAATGCTATCTATGATGAAAAAAATAATCAAAAAATTTTATTTCGGTTAGTATGTAAAATGTCAACATTAGCTTTACTGAAAACAATTTATCTTAGTTTCAATCAGTAAAAAACTATGTACCTAAACACATAAATCAAAGGCATAGTTTATGTGAACAAAATAATAACTTAAATCAAAACAATAAAAACATAATTACATTTATTTTCACTTAACTATTCACTCTATATAACTATTTTACTAAATAAAATAAAAAGCTCTTTCTATTTCACTTAATTTAGCAAAACAGATAGAAAGGGGTTTTTTATTTGTTTAGGCATGGACATTCGGGTATCCATTCATATGCGGGTTGTTTATTTCGAGTATCGGGGTTTTTGGCTTTGAAGTTAGGCTCCACTTGAATATTATAGATTTATGTGTTGGTTTCAAATTGGGTCCTCCCGGGTCTCAGTGAGTTCGGTTCTAATGTATAGAAACATAAAAATTTCCAAATCACTAATGTATCTGAAACGGGTTCATCATATATTTGTACCAAAAATAACATATTACCTGAATAGATCTAAGTTTTTGAATACAGTTAGTTATATGGAGACACATCTAAAACATATAGCACTAATCGTGAAAAACAAATACCAATGTATAAAAATATAAGAACTAATATCAGCGCGGGCTCGCAGGTCAAACTCTAGTTCCAATCTATCTTATTAAGAAAAACATGTACAAGTAATAGGTAACATGGATATCACATAGTTGATAAATTTATACCATGAAAAGATCTATACTAAAAGATTAGTTCACAATCACTTTTAAATAAATTTATACGAGAATACAAATTCAGATATAAGAAATTTTACAATATTTAGAAATACCTGGGGATACTGATGATAGAACTTTTCAGATTCTAATCAAATGATGTAGTATATAAGATTGTCGAACCAGTCCTAAGTGACAATGAAACAGAGGGAATGCAAGCCTATGCTCAATCTAAATGCAACCATTAGAGAGAATGATGATTAAACTAGAACAATAAGTAAGACACAACAAAAAGCAAACTTTCTTTCTTATGAGGAGAGTGAGACCCATGGGTATAGGGACTTGATATCAAATGATTAAGCTTCAATCCAAGATGCTAACTTTTCAATCAATCTAATCCTTATGCCTAGACAACTAAACTAAGCAAGCTCTATCCCTAGATGAATGCTCTTTTACAATGATCACCCAAGTACACCAAATCCCTTTGGCTGTAATGATCAAAGCAAACAATGAGAATGAGTCTAATAGCAATCCTAGCCTCTAAGACAACTAATCCCTTAGGCAAGCAAGCTAAAAGCATAGATGAGTTGGTTCAGGCATTTCATAGAACACCTTCCGGGCATGAAATGCCTATAGCTCTATGTTTGAGAGGCCAACTCAAATATAGCTTTAAAAACACCAAATCTATGCAAGGAAATGATAGATCTAATACTAGACACCTTGGATCTAACTTAATCACTCTCTATCACCCTAACCCATGGATCTTAGAAGGATCTACTCACTAATCCACATGCTTACTCTTAAACCCATGAGAGATTCAAGCATAAACATATAGAGAAAGAAAGGAGATGAGATAAACAATCAAGAACACAAGATGAGATGAGATTAATAAATCAAAGATGAAGCTTTACTCAAAGGTTTTTGTTCTTAGATCATAAATAACATAAGTCTCAAACTTGAGTTTATGAGAGTATTTATAGTGGGCTTAAAAGCCCTAAACACATAGAATAAAAATGACTAAAAAGCCCTTAGAAGATTAAAGGTTTAAACCAATCAGAATGCTCCAAAAGGAAGACGCTCGGATACCCTGGTCGGATGGCAATCTTCTAGGCCGGGTATGGCTAGGCCGGGTGTGTGCTGCTCGTCCAACGTCCAGACCGTGCGGTCTCTCTAGGCCGGGTGAGTTCGGCCGCGTGGTCCGTGTCCAGCAGCAAGCAGGACGTGCGGGTGCTGTTGGCCGGGTAGTCCTGTCCGGGTGCTTCCATGCGCGGGTGTGTGTGGCCGGGTGGAACGTCCAGCGTCCGTCCTCATACGCGGCTTCATCCTCGGGTGGTACTGGCCGCGTCCGGAGCTCGTCTAGCATCAGGACGTGCGGGTCGTCCAGGTCGGGTTGGTGCTGTCGGGTATCTGCTGGTACGCGGGGGCTGTTGAACGGGTGGTCATGTCCGGGTACGTGGTGATCAGTTCGTCCCTCGTCCCGTGTGGGTCTTCGTCCTCGGGTGGAACTGTCCGCGTCCGTTCTAGGCTTCCAGCACAATCAGGACGTGCGGGTGCTTTTCCCCGGGTCGTCCTGGCCGCGTCCTGAGCTCGTCCAGGCAAGGTTTGATGGTTGGCCTCGGGTGTGCTCACCCGGGTGGCTTGACATGTTTCGACTCAATTGATCATAACTCCTTCAATATGGCTCCAAATGTCTTGAAACAACTTTCATTGGAAAGCTAACTCAGAAAGCCATGTCTCCACCAAATATAAACATCAGAAGATACTTCTAAGGCCTTTGTCCATGTTCATCTTTAAACCCCTCTTTTTCATCACAAAACTCCCAAACATCTTCAATATCTCCAAAGTGTGCTCCAACACCTAATAGGGACTTATGAATGCAAAATGAGCCTAAAGATGCCTAAAGCCTAATCTAAATGAGCAAAAATGCATAAGATATGATAACTAAAAACATGGAAATATGCAAGACATCAACTCCCCCACACTAGTCCTTTACTTGTCCACAAGTAAACTTGCAAGGACTAAGGAGGAGAGGTTTGAAGGAGGGGACTCATAGCCAAAAGAATGCTCTTCTTAGTTCTCAACTTGATAACCTTGCACAAACATACCAAGTAGCAGGAGCAAAAACTCAATCCAACTCTAACTTAACAAGGCCTATCTTAACTCCTTTGATCCCTACACTTACTCATCATGAATCCACAACCCACTATTCCATTTGCCCTCTAACAATCATTAAGCAAACTCAAAAGACTTCTTGCAAATGGTCAAATGGTCCAAGTCATTTGGTTCGGTGGTAGAAGGTTTTATTCAAGTGAAACAAGGGGTTCAAAGGGATCTTTCAAGGGGTGGTTCACTCTCAAAACAAGTAGCCTTGACATTGCACATAATATATCTAAGAAAGGGATCAACTCATGCATACAATGCTCAATCTCCATTGTTCTACCCTTTCCCCAAATACATAGATTACATCTTTATTCCCAATGCCAAAATGCCACTCACATCTCTCACCCAGAGATTTCCCCCAAATATTCAAGATATTTTCTCATTTGAAACTCTTTCTTAATGAAGTCTACAAGGGAATTTACACATTTCAAACTCTTTTCAGCTCTTTCTAGATATTGCTAGCCCCCTTTCATTATTATTTTTTTCTTTTATTCTTTTCTTTCTTTTTCTTCTTTTTTTTTTTATGGGGGCCAAGACTTTTTAACAACTTGGAGCTTACAATCTTTCATTCCTCTTTTCCCTTCTAGACTTTATCACTTATAACAATAGAGTCTCATGAGTCAACCTTTTCTTTCATAAACCTTTCATTTCCCCAAGATCATACCATACAACACTCACCCCCATCCTAGAAGCTAGACATTATGAGTGTCTAATCTAGCTAAAATGGAGACCAAGCATTGTCGTTCCCAATACTCTCAACATTATGCACATGTAAAGCTTTCCAAAGAAGGCCTCACTCAACAAATAATGAAAGCTCGAAAGGAGGTAAGGGTTTTAGGGCGTGGAGTGCCACTTGAGCTTGTCCAAAAAGATAGGCAAAGAATGGGAGGGACAACTCAAGTGTTCTATCCATGACTTAGTACACAAGGGACCATGAGCAAGAGACTAGAGTCTAAATATGACAGGAGCAAACTTCAAAGAGATAGCATCAATCAATCAAATAAGCTTTAGGAAGAGATTTCAAGGCAAAAAGTTTACAAGCTATCCTAAGATTGCTCAAGCTACTTACTATGCTTATGAAGGGTATCACTTTAAGAACTTAGCATGAGCATCTTTTCAAGGCAACTATCATCCTTGTCCCCTTATGCATGATGCAACCTATATGATGATTTTTTTTTTCTCTTTCTTTTTTTTTTATGCAAGTGAATGATCTAGACTCAATCCTAATGCAACTACATGATTTTTTTATTTTTTTTTGCTTTTCTATGCAATAACTATCTACAAATGCATGCTTATGACATAAAACACAAGATGATCAGCAACTTGGCACCTCCCCCACACTTAATTCACACAGTCTCTGTGTTTGTTAAATGTTGAGAAGGGCCCAAAGAAAGAAAAATAAAACTAAATGAAATGATGAATGGTATATACAATGATAGGGTGTTGGAGTACCTCTATGGAGCATGGGATGAGGCTGATGCCTCACCTTCAGAATCATCTTCATCAGCAGTGGTGCTTAGGCTTGGTGACTTGTTTCCGGACGCGGATGGGGCGATGTAGGGGTTCCTCAAGCTGCGGAGGGCTTGCCTCTCGGTTTGTGGTGCGTTTGGGTCAAGAAGGGGTAGAGGAAGTGGTGCAAGGAAAGTCTCAAGAACGAAGTCCTCAGCCTTGCAGCCTGCTACAGCTCCCTTAGTCAGAACATCAGCAACCTTTCTCATGAACTTAGCTGAAGCTTCAGCTTGTCTTTTCACAGTTTTCCTCAATTCCTTGCACTTCTTGGTGAGCTTGAAGATGGTCCTATCTTGAGCTCTGTTCCACCTTTGCAGTGTGCTAATCTGGTCATGAGCTTGGCGAATGGGACCAATAGGCAAAGCGCTTGTGCATTGCTCAAACGTATAGCGAGGAGGACCAAAGAGATGAGCTGTGGCTCTGCTGGAGTATCCCTGATCAAACTTAGCTGCCTTTGCTGCTGCTTTCTCGTTCATCTTCAATGTCATAGGGCCAAGAGCTCCATGACTGCCCAGGAGATGTTGCTCACTGATATCAAAACTCATAGTACCTGGTGTGCTCAAGGTAGTGAGCTCATAGTTAGGGAGAAGCAGCTCAACTGTGGTGGGGCCTCTCAAGTACGAGTAAACACACTTCCCATCGTATCTTCCAGAGAAGTAATGAGCTGACTTTAAGTAGGTGAGATCAATGAAAGAGGGACCGGATGCATCATCTCCCAAGTTAATACCCTGGTGCTCAAGCAAAGGTGTGATCAAGCCGCCTATTCCAATCTGAGCCTCTGGATCCCTGTTTGTCCAAGCATACTCCTTGTAGTACATAAGGCGTCTCACAAAGTATCCAACCATACCAAACTCAGCGTAGAAATCAGTGGGGACTTCAGGTAAGTGAGGAGGTGAGGCAAAATTCTGGATAGCTTGGTGCATGAGGTTCAAATCTTCTCCATTCACGTTACTTGGCTCTTTCCTTGGGTGGATGGTGTGGACAATCAGCCTATGGAGGTAGCGGACTGATGGATGTCTGATAGATGCATTCTTGTCTCTGCTGGACACCCTATCCTTGCCTGATAAGAACTTGTAAGTGAAGTGGGCAAGGGTCTTTCCTTTAGGAAGTCCTTTCAGCTTAGGCAAAGAGGACTCCTTCAAATCCTTGAGGCCTAGCACCTCTCCAATCTCAGTGAAGGTCATGAAATAAGGCTTCCCATCTATCTTGAAGCTGATTCTTCCCCACCCTTGTTCCTCATGTAGAGAAGAGTGGAATGTGACCTCCAAGGATGCCATGAATTGACAAGAGACCTCTTTATAGGTTGGGTGAGCCATGGAGTAGAAACTGTCCATGTTCATGAGAGCAAGCAAATCCTTCATGTCTTGGTCAATTTCTAGCTCCCTCATTAGCCTCACATCAGCAAATCTGGTTGGAGGCCAAGATACTCCTTGCCTCAGTTGCTCCAATAGTTCAGCTTGAGTTGGCTTCTTTTGTCGATCTCTATGAGGGTTGAACCCTAACTTTTCGAAGGTTTCTTGCTCAGCCACACTTCCATTTGGAGATGATGCTTCTTCAACAGTAGCATCTACTGATTCCAAGGGTGGAGGTGCCAATGTCTTTGGGTTTGGTGCCTTGATTCTGATCTTGGTGGGAGGTGTGGGTTTCTCAGCATCCTTCTTTGTGTTCTTCTCCAAAACAAGAGGTCCCACACTGTGAGATCTTGGAGCTCTAGCCTTCTTTGAAGGAGTGTTCTTATCATCACCAACAGCCACCCTCTTTCCATCTTTCTTGGCCTTCTTGTAAGCATCATCAAGCACTCTCTCATCACTAGCCAACCTCTTGCCATCCTCCTTGCTAGTCTTATTACCAACATCAGCCACTCTTTTTCCTTCATCCTTGGGTCGCTTGTTTGCCCCATCAACCAAACTGTGTCCAGCCTTCTTGGCTTGTGCCTTCTTTCTCAACATAGCCAGAGCTTGTTGCCTACGTTCTTCCTCGGATTCAGGCATGGAGCCTAACGTTTTTCCGAACCTAGCAGTGTGTTTCTCAGCAGCCTCCGCCTTCTCTTGTGCAATCAGTTTCTCATCTTTCCTTCCCATTGGAACCTGAAAAATATCAAGACTTGGACAAGATAAAGCACAAGGAAGAGAGAATATGCTGGAAGAGATAAGAGATGGAATGAACACTTGCAAACCTAGTCTAGAACCAGCAACCTAGCAAGACTATCAAAGTAATCAAGCTTCCAAGTTCACAAGATTCAAATGATTTTTTTATTTTTTTTTTTTATGAAAAAGGGAACTTAATCAAGTTGAATGCCAAGTAAAAACATCAAGCCAGCTGAAATTGAATGCTAAACAAGCTCTAGAACATCAATTCCAATCAACCTAGACCACAATCAACCAAAAGTAAGAGCCTTTTCAAAAACCCCCAAATCTCATGAACCCTAATTTGTCAAAGTTCAAATTAATCTCAATTCCACCATGAAATCAACTACCCAGCATGATATACAAGCATTCCCTAGTCTAATTTACAAGAAATTAGCAAGAAAAAGCTCAAATTTCAAGTTCAAATTTTTAGGGTTCATGAGGGTTACGAATTTGAACTTAGAGATACCATACCTTGCTTTGGATGAAGGATAAAGATGAAAGGGTTCAAGGAATTAGGTCTAGGGGAGGAAGGTCTTGATGTGGGAAGAAGAAACTTGTGATTTGGTTGAGATTTGGCAAAGTTATGAAATTTTTTTTGTTCTTGGAGGCTAGAGAGGACTTTGATGTGAGGAAGAAGATGGAATGAGGAAAGAGGGGGTGGCTTAGGGTTTTAAAATGTTTCTGGGTCGGGTAGGGATGGTTCTGGGCGGGTTTAGGTGGGTTTGGGTTGGAAAAAGGGGAAGAAACACTTACCTGGGCCGGGCGGGTCGCGGTTGGGTCGTCACGTGCGGGTGTCGCGTCCCGCGTAGGTCCACCCGGGTGCTCGCCCGTCCCGTGCGGGTGCTGCGTCCCGGGTAGGTCTGCTCGGGTACGTCCGTCCTGCTCAACTCAGCCGTCCTGCTTGATCGTCCCGTGCGGGTGCCGTGTCCCGGGTAGCACTGCTCGGGTACATCCGTCCTGATCGACGCAGCCGTCCTGCTTGATCGTCCCGTGCGGGTGCCGTGTCCCGGGTAGCACTGCTCGGGTACATCCGTCCTGATCGACGCAGCCGTCCTGCTTGATCGTCCCGTGCGGGTGCCGTGTCCCGGGTAGCACCACCCGGGTGCGTCCGTCCAAACCTCTAAGTCTGAATTTCACCTCCTTTTTTCTTGATCTCTGAACCAACCCACTTCCTTTCATGCCTCTTCCATCTCATAACCGCAGTGAAATCATTTCCAAAACTCCCAATCTAGCCCCATCATCATTCAAAGGACTTTTTGATGAAAAATAAAAAGAATCCCAATGCAATATGTACAAGGATAACCATGGGACTTCCTCCCAAGTGAGCTTGTTTAAAGTCACTAGCTTGACTTTGCCTCCTTTGAGGTTAGGCAAGGGGAGCATCAGAGAGTGGGGTTGATGTCCCATCCTCCTTTGGTAATGTGGTCATGTATTCCTTGAGTCTTTGGCCATTCACTGTGAAGTCTCCACCATCCTTGTTCCAAAGCACAATGGCTCCATAGGGTCTCACTTCTTTGATCACAAATGGACCAGACCACCTTGACTTTAACTTTCCTGGAAATAACTTAAGTCTAGAGTTGTAAAGAAGCACTTGATCTCCTGCCTTGAACTCTCTCTTGAGGATGTGCCTGTCATGGAAAGCCTTTGTCTTTTCCTTGTAGATCCTTGAGTTCTCAAAAGCATCCATCCTTATCTCATCCAGCTCATTGAGTTGAAGAAGTCTCTTCTCCTTTGCACACTTGATGTCAAAGTTTAGAAGCTTCACAGCCCACAATGCCTTGTATTCAATCTCAACTGGTAGGTGGCAAGACTTTCCATAGACAATGTTGAAGGGAGTGGTGCCTAGAGGAGTCTTGAATGCTGTTCTATATGCTCAAAGAGCATCATCAAGCTTGGCTGACCAATCCTTCCTCTTGGTTCCTACAACCTTTTCCAAGATCCCCTTGATTTGCTTGTTGGAGACTTCCACTTGGCCACTAGTTTGAGGGTGATAGGGTGTTGCAACCTTGTGCTTTACTCCATTCCTCTTGAGAAGACTCTCAAATACCTTGTTGATGAAGTGTGAACCACCATCACTTATTACCCACTCTTGGAACTCCAAATCTTGGGAAAATAGTGCTCTTGAACATTTTGACCACTACTCTTGAATCATTTGTAGGACTTGCTATCGCTTCCACCCACTTTGATACATATTCCACAGCCACCAAGATGTATTTGTTGCCATAGGAAGAGGGGAAGGGTCCCATGAAATCAATCCCCCAAACATCAAACACTTCCACTTCAAGGATTGGGTTTTGAGGCATCTCATTCCTTTAGTAATGTTCCCACTCCTTTGGCAAGAGTCACATCTTGAAATGAAGTCTTGTGAGTCCCTGAACATGTGTGGCCACCAAAATCCAGCTTGTAACACTTTTGAGACAGTCTTGAATGGAGCAAAATGGCCTCCATAGGAAGATTCATGGCAATGTGAGAGGATTCCTTCAACTTCTTCTTCAGCCACCACTCTTCTATAAATCTGATCCTTGCATAGGGTGTAGAGGTATGGTTCATCCCAATAGTATCTCTTCAAATCTTTGTAGAACTTCTTCTTCTCATACCCTGCAAGTCCCAATGGTTCCTTTCCAGTGGCTAAGTAGTTAACCAAATCAGCATACCAAGGTCCCTTCTCTTCAGCTGCCTTAACCTCTTCAATCTTTTTTCCAGTCTCAATGACTGCCACCACTGACATGATGGCCAAGACATGCTCTTCTCTGAGGCCCTCATCAATAGGGATTCCACCTTCAATTCTCAACCTGGACAAGTGATCAGCAACTCCATTCTCAATCCCTGGCTTGTCTCTAATTTCCAAGTCAAACTCTTGAAGCAAAAGGATCCATCTTAGTAGTCTTGGCTTGGCATCCTTCTTTGCTAGGAGATGTCTCAAAGCTGCATGGTCAGTATACACAATGACCTTAGAACCCACCAGGTAGCTTCTGAATTTCTCAAAGGCGAAGACAATGGCCAGCATCTCCTTCTCTGTTGTGGCATACCTCATCTGTGCATCATTCAATGTTTGGCTAGCATAATAATCACATGAGTTTTGCCATCCTTCTTCTGCCCCCATGACAGCCCCAACAGCAAAATCACTAGCATCGCACATTATCTCAAAGGGGAGGTCCCAATCAGGTGGCCTGAACAATGGGAGCACTAACAAGGTCACCTTTTATCTTCTTGAAAGCCTCAAGACAATCTTCATCAAAGCTGAAAGCAGCTTCCTTGCACAGCAAACTTGGTCATTGGTCTAGCAATCTTTGAGAAGTCCTTGATGAATCTTCTATAGAATCCAGCATGGCCAAGGAAGCTCCTGATGTCTTTCACTGTCTTTGGTGGTGGCAAGCTGACCATCACCTCAATCTTAGCTTTGTCCACTTCAATACCCTTTTCTGAAATCTTGTGTCCCAGCAAAATCCCCTCTTTGACCATGAAATGACACTTCTCCCAATTCAGCACTAGGTTGGTGTCTTCACACTCTGTAGGACCCTGCACAAGTTGGACAAACAAGCAGAAAACGAAGATCCGTAGACAGAGAAATCATCCATGAATACCTCCACTATATCCTCAATGAGATCCGAGAAGATAGACATCATGCACCTTTGAAAGGTTGCTGGAGCATTACATAACCCAAATGGCATCCTTCGATAAGCAAAGGTGCCATAGGGCATGTGAATGTTGTCTTCTCTTGATCATTGGGATGTATGGGGATTTGGAAGAACCCTGAATACCCATCAAGAAAACAATAGAAGGATGGTTTGCAAGTCTCTCAAGCATTTGATCAATGAATGGCAATGGAAAGTGATCTTTTCTAGATGCTGAGTTGAGCTTTCTATAATCAATACACCATCCTATGGCCAGTTATGGTTCTAGTTGGTATCAATTCATCCTTGTCATTTTTAACCACAGTGATACCACCCTTCTTTGGAACTACGTGCACAGGAGAATACCCATTTAGGAATCTGAAATAGGGTAGATAACACCAGCATCTAAGAGCTTGAGAATCTCCTTCTTTACAACATCTTTAAGGTTAGGATTCAACCTCCTTTGATGTTCTATAGAAGTCATTGATTCATCCTCTAGACGTATCCTATGCATGCACAAAAGAAGGTGATATCCCCTTAATATCATCTAGTGAGTATCCCCTTACACCATGGGGAAGAGGGTTTTAGCTCCACTTTTGGTGCCTTGAGCTCACTCCAATCATCTTGTTTGGTGTTCTCTTGTTGAGTGGCTGAAAACAGCTTGATGCACCTCTTGTTTAAGCTCCTCATACTGGCCTCTATCAACAATCTTCTTTCGAGAATCCAGCATGGCTGCAATAGCCTCACTCTCCTTGTTCTCAACCACTTGGACCTCTTTATCCACTGTCAAATCATGCTGCAAAGGGTCCTCTAGTGTCAACTCTCCAAGTGCCAATTCCTCAAGGAGCTCATCAGCAAGAGCTTCCATCTCCTCTATGTAGAACACTTGGCCTTGCACAGTTGACCTCTTCATTACCTCGTTGACATCAAAATGGAGAGTGTGCTCTTTCCCTAAATGAAGATCAATCTTGCCTTCCTTCACATTGATAAGGGCCCCTGCTGTGGCTAAGAATGGTCTTCCAAGGATCAAGGGGTCTCTAGCCTCTTCATCCATCTCAAGAACAACAAAATCAGTGGGAATTTCACAATTTCCAATCATCACAGGGAGGTCTTCAAGGATACCAATGGGGAATTTGACTGAGCGGTCAGCAAGCACTAAAGAGAGTTTGCACTTCTTGTACTGGCTGAACCCAAGCTTCTTGGCAACAGATAGAGGCATTAGACTGACACTAGCTCCCAAATCACATAGACATCTCTCAAACATCAAAGGACCATGGCACAAGGTAGGGGTGAAGCAGCCTGGATCCTCTAGCTTCTTAGGGATTGTCAATCTCTGGATGATGGCACTGCACTCATGAGTAAGAACCATCATGCCTTCCATTTCCTTCTTCTTGGCAGCCACAGCATCCTTCAAGAACTTTCTGTATTGAGGGACAAGCATGAAGGCATCAATGATTGGCATTGTGACTTGAACTTCACTCATTTGCTTCTCAAAGAGTGCTTTGTACTTCTCCAAAAGTTGCCTCTTGAATCTTCCAGGAAATGACAGCTTAGGTTCATAGGGAGGAGGAACAAAAGAAGACTCTTTTGTTGGAGTGGCAACTTCACCATGTTTTTGGTGTTTTTCTCTTCTCCAACCTTTCCTTTACCCTTAGCTTCAACAATCTTTTCTAGAA